>VWZS01006642.1:283355-404001 GCA_013397075.1 Rhabdornis inornatus
CTATTCTGGTGTGTTTGTCTCTATCCCGTGCTCTAGTTACTATCCTTTGGGTGGAGGGATGGAAAAGAAACCCAGTGCCATTACTCAGCTGACTATGACCTTGCTGGTAGCAAAAAGTGGGAGAGGAAATAGAGAACATCAGGGACACGTTTTATAGTTGTATCTAAAGAGGAAGATCCTGTTTACATTAGAATTGCACTGATGCCTTTTCATGCTGCTGTCATACTATTACTGTTAACTCAGACATTTGCTAGCACGTTATATTTGCATGCCTTAGTGTCTCAGTCACTATTAACAATTGCGTTGCTCTTCTGAAAGCTATGTGTGTACCTGTCACCCTGTGGCTGAAGGGCAACAGTAACCAGCACTGTAGCATTTGGTCAGTGACAGCAGCCTCATAATTAGAAGCTTTAGCAGTTTCCAAACAGAAGTAGCTCTGTGTAAGAAGGTGATGGGTACGCAGTGTTGGTTTTAGATTTAAGGGATACGAATAGGTAATTCTTATGGAATGGTAGTCAAAAGATGAAGAACTACAGATGTTAGTTGTCAGGGTGTTATTTTTTTTTTCTGGAAATAGTATCTTCATGTATGTTACAGTAACAATGGAGTAAGTGAAGACAAGAAAAAGTGAATATAAAAAGTAGAGACTAGAAAAATGAAAATCTTGTTTCTGACTTGGTTAGGTACTGTCTAACCATGAACTGTGGGGAGACTGTTGATGCAGTTGTGGCAGAAGGGAGTGGAAGGAAAGCAGCCTTTCAATGGACTGGTGAGAAAAAGAGTCTGTGTCCAAAGCAGACTAGAGCAAAAACATAGCAACTTATCACTCTTAAAAACACATTTATTGAACAGCAGAGGATTGGTTTGTTTGTTTGTTTGCCAGCCACGTTCTGTTCCACAGTGTTTTGTGCCTCTCCCTGAGCAGGAGGAGATGCTGGTGACACCACATGGGCCTGTTACGCTGGTACAAGAGCAGTTCTCTGTCTCTGTTAGGGGCTGTTTTGTGCAAAAATTCTGTTTGTCTGATAGCTTTGTCTGAATGTTTCTATCTGTTGGCATCATAAAGTCACCCCAGGACACCTTTTTATGTCATGCACAAAAACACCTGGTGTGTTGTTCCAAACGCTTTAATGTTTCCTCAACAAATGGGACTTTTTGTGACAGATAAGATGTGACAGAAAAGCAGGAACTTGTGGCTGAGAAGGGAGGGAGAGCGTGACCTCAGCAAACATCTGGGCACCTACACAGCTGTTCCTGTCCCTGGGCTGCTGGGGCAGGAGGGATGACACAGCTGCTGGAGCTGCATCACAGAACTGGTTGCATTTAAGCTGGAGTAGCTCTGGTCCTGTAGCTATCTGGCAGAAGAGAGGTGCTGGCACTGAGGGAGGAACAAGTGGCTGTATGCAGGGGCTGCTTGGGATTTGTGACTGCAGCCAGGCCCCTTTGGAACAGCAGTAATTCTGTGTGTGCAGCTGTATAATTTCTCTAGCTCTTGTCTTACCCGTGACTGTCTGGTATTTAAATTTAATAAGGAAGAAGTCACTTGTCTTTCACTAGTCTTTTTCTTTTTTTTTTTTTAAGGAAACGCTAGAAGGCCGTGTTCTAATACTTTAGTTATGATTAATGGCACTGAACTCTCTGTAGTAAAAGAAATTAAAATAATGGCACCAGAGATACAGTGAGCAATTGCTCTTTATGCACAGAAAATGTCTTTCTTTGAAAAATATTCGATTGTCAAGGATGTAAGGAATAAGAAATTTTGGTAAGTGGCTAAATCAAAGGCTGACCTAGATGTGCCCTTTTCCAGACAAATTTTGCCATGCTTGCATTCAGTAGGAAAAAAAAAATATTTCTAGATGTAAGCTGTAAGAGAAGAAGGACCTTTTCTGTGCCTCTCTGCTGGATGTTCATCTACAAAGAACTGAAGGACTGTTCTGAAAGCAAAATAATTTAAGACCTGAGAGGCCAGTGTGCCACGTTTTTGTTCATGCCCCTGTTCAGTTGCTGTAAAGCTGTGCTGTCAGCTGACCTTCCAATGACATCATTCAAACTTCCTATTTGAGGGGCTAAAATGTGTCGATATCAGGTTTTTAGTTCGTGGGAGATGTGCTGACTCGCTGCCAGGAGGAGTATGGGAGCTGCCCTGCTGTGTCTGTCCTCTGATACTGGTGGGAAAGGCTTTTACCTGAAGCACATTATCAGCCTACCCTGTGTGTTCTCTCACTACTGAATGGGCACAACCAAGAAGCGACAGGAACGGTGAATTTCACGCTTTGAGCCGACAAATGTTTATTTGAAATGAATTCCTAGGCTTCCTTTTCTTTGTAGCTCTTGACTCCCTGTTCTGACACACAGGAAATGAGCATCAGTTTCACTCACCCTACCTTACCATTTAAATGAATGACTCCCTTATGGATTTTTCCAGATTCAGATATAATCTGTCACAACCCCCTAAGCTTTTTCTTGTAGGTGCTTTAGCTAGTGATCATCTATCCTGAGTTTATATGGGAGGTTCCCTATCTCCCTTAAGAAAGAGTAGAAGTTTGCATGTGGTTTTTATTGCTGTCATTTAAGGCCTCACAAATCCATTCCTTAGTCTCTCTGATTCCAAATTTTACCCTGCTGCTCTTGATACAAAACATATGCAGGCCTTTTCTGCCTGAATCAGTAATGAATGTACTTAATAATATTAGAGCCCGCCTGTGTTGTGTTTAATTACTGTGAATTAATTTTACTGCTCAGCTGTGAGGCTAGAGATGTGTGAAACAATTTCACCCAGATGCTACAGAAGTTCCAGAACAGGAAAAGCTGAACTGAAGTTGGGTGAGACAACTTCTGTTGGGTCTCTCCTGACCACAGACTCTCATTCCCTATCTAAAGGAACTAACAGATGAAAAAAACACCTCATTTTGGCAAGTCTGCTTGGACTGGCAGCCCTCTTGGACTCTGGTCATTAACTCAAGCCTGTTAGCCTGATGGTTTTAAGTGTATTGCTTGGTTTTGTTCTTGTCCCTCCTGCATTTGGATTTGTTTTTCACCCTGGTTTATTTAAGCCAAGCCACTTCATAACAGGAAGTCTTGATGAATTTTCCTTGATGGAAGAAAAGTATGTTTATGCTACAGGTTACTAAGCCAAAGATAATATTTTTTCAAAGTTTGCTTCCTTCATATTTGTGTCTTATTTCATAGGATCTTGATTTAAAATTAAGGCTTTGCTTCTTAGGTGTTTGAGGTTCCTTGGCGCAACCTTGATGTTTATTTCCTGATGTCACAAAGCAGGTTTTAAATACTTTAGTATAAAACTGTATGTTCTGTAATTGCACACACCTTCTGAGCATTCTGTGGTTGGGCTTTCATAGGTAGTAAATGATAAGAGAGGGGTGTTGGCACAGTATTCCCACACATGTGTGACGTCAGGTGTAGCTTTAAATAACTCAAATTTTTATTACCCAAACCTGGGAAGGGCATGGGAGAAAACCCACTGCCCATCCCCTTACCGAGAAACTGTTTAAAGTAGTTTATTTACTAATCATGTTTGTCAGAAGATTGGTACCTTATCAGAGTGTGGCAGTGTTTGTTTTAGGCTGCTTAGGAATGGCTGAGAAGTCAGATGTGAGTTGTATTGATGAATTATTGAAATAGAGTCAGTTGGTTCTCTGCAGGTAGAAGATTTGTGTCTGTCTGTGAGGAAAATGTAAATATGCTGGAAAGGAGACCAGAGTGTGGGAGTCTGTTTCTTTTTTATGGCCTTGTTACAGTTTGTGTCTCTACTCGGGCTGAGAAGGCTTTACAAAAGTGGAATGATTGGGTAGAGATGCAGTGAATAACTGAGTAGGTGGGTTTGCTGTTGAGACTCACAGATGAAACAAAAAGAAGCCATTCTAAAAAAAGATACTATATATATTGTAAGGTGCTCTCTTTGCTTACATACCTTAAAAGAAATACCTTTGAAGCTACATCGTTAATGCCACTTATCTTTACAGAAAGATTTTCCCACTTAAAAAGCTGTCCAAGGAGGAAGGCCGGCCTTTTCACATAATAGGTTATATTAATAGGTAATTTAGTAGAATTTGAAATGCCTTAGCAAAAATGTGCTTTTCAGAGGAATTATTTCATATTTGTATGAAGTTTAGGGAGTAATTTTATGGAAATAATGTTCTGGGGAGACGGAATTAAAGGTAATTCCAGTTGCCTTTAACAAAAAAGCATAAAATAAGCTATTGGATACAAAAGGTCTAAACCATATGTTCTGGTTCTTTTCTGTAGCAATTTTCTTTCTGCTTGAGCAGGCTTAGAAAATACAAAAATTTGATAGTGTGTAACATCAGCAGTGGAATACAGACCTCTGGGTAACAGCCACTAGTTTATTCTGCATGGCATTTCCTGAGATGCTGGGCAGTGACCTGCTAGCTTTATTAATAAAAGCATTTCTTCAAAAGATTTTATATTATTCTGACTTGCTAATACTGTACCCTTGATGTATTTGCTCTGAGTGATGCAGTTCATGTTCATGTGAATTCCTGAGGACCCCTCAGCAGGATCCTTTGTGTGTCTGGTATTAAAACTTGTCTTGTACAAAAGTCAGATCACAAATGGGAGCTTTTCTAGTTATGAAAATATGGACAGCATTGTACTTGCACACCGCAGACACGATGCAAAATGCGCTTTTTTCATTTTTCCCAGAATTCATAAGTGCAGGCTCCTAGTGACTTGGCAGGTAAATGCAGAACTGGCATTCCGATGTGTGCTTGGGAATGAGTTTAAGGGGCGCTCTGGGGCATCTCAGCAGCGGGCATGAATCCTTCTGCAGGTAAAAGAAGACTAGGAAGATGTGCTGTTGAGCTGTGATAAAAGGCGAGGTTTGGGAGAGCATTTTTAAAAAGTAGGAAGTGACGAAAGCTCACCTGGGAGCAGCGGGACTCGCGGGTGGCGGGGTCGGGGCAGGACCCTGGACAGCTCCCGGGGCTGCGGGCGGCTCTGCCCGGGGACAGAGCCTGCCCTGCCTGGGGACAGAGCCCTGGCAGGGTCACAGCCTGCCCTGCCTGGGGACAGAGCCCTGGCAGGGTCACATCCTGCCCTGCCCGGGGACAGAGCCTGCCCTGCCTGGGGACAGAGCCCTGGCAGGGTCACAGCCTGCCCTGCCCGGGGACAGAGCCTGCCCTGCCCGGGGACAGAGCCTGCCCTGCCTGGGGACAGAGCCCTGGCCGGGTCACAGCCTGCCCTGCCTGGGTCACAGCCTGCCCTGCCCGGGGACAGAGCCTGCCCTGCCTGGGGGGCACAGCCCTGGCCAGGTCGCAGCGAGCCCTGCCCGGGGAGAGCCCTGCCTGGGGACAGAGCCCGTCCTGCCTGGGGACAGAGCCCTGCCCTCGGCCGCGCTGTCGGTGCGGAGGGAGGGACGCGGTTCCCTGACCCTCGGTCCCCGGCGGGTTTGGCTGCGTGCAGTGAAGGGCTGAGGCAGCTCCCTCCCATCTGGCTGCGGGCCAGGGAGCAAACAGGATGGGCTGATGGCAGTAGAAATATGTGTTATTCTCTTCCTCCTTCGGGCCCATTCCATGGCAATTAGTGACGATCGGTATCGCAGCGAACTGCTGTAGCTGTTGTTGTGTAGGTTAAGTGTCTGCTTGTAGCTGCAGGACTTGGAAAAGCCCTGTGAGGTCACTTTGGTCATGGCCAAGTAAATTGTGCCTTGCAATGATCCAGTGTTTCCTTATCCCCAGATGGTGAGGTATCGCTTGCTGCCATGTAGCATTGCTCTGCTTGTTTGTTTTAAATAAATCATCAGCCCTTCCACTGCCTCTGTGACATCCTGAGCCGTGTTTGAGACAAACTGGAGAGATGCACTACGAGCTGTAGCAGAAAAAAGAAATCCAACCCTGGCTAAATTAGCAAAGTAAATTACTTTCTTTTACCATGCTAATATTGTATTACTCTTTAACATATGAAACGTCCATGTGGAATGAATTCTGTCCATTGTGAACTCTCCAGAAAAAGGCAAATCTTGCTGACAAATTTCATGCTGTACAAAAGCATGTAATAATAGGGTTGGGAACTGCTCAGCTGATCCTTTTTAAGTGAAGGAAATAACCTGTTTTTTTATTAAAAATGCTTGCAAGATGCCCAATTCTTAGTTGCCGTAGATTGTAATAGCACTTTATTGGTCCTCATGTCCTGATCATGTCAGGTTATTAATATTTTAGTGTCACTAACTGTCCTTGAAATGCCATGCCAGTAAAAGTTAAGACAAGGAAAATAAGGCATCAATTTAGACAAATAATCTGCAATCTCTAAGTCTCTTTTCATTGGGTCTGATGCCCTACTTTGTCTTGCTGGCTCAGAAAGTGTTACATTTTCTCACTGCTCAGCTGATTGCTGGATGTAGTTGTAGGCCCCCTAATAAGATTGTTCTAGGTATAATTACACATGTCATTCACATTATGAAATGTTTAAGAAAAAGGATAAGTTGTGTTGACACTTGTAAACTATTAAAATGATAAATTATCCAGGAACTCTGAAGCTGTGTTTAATTAGAATGAACTTCTGGACTGTTAGCTAGACTGGTGTTTAACTCTAAAGTGCATAGTGAATGTCTTCTTGACTGGTGTTTTATAATTAAATCTTTAAGGAGCTGGTTTGTACAGACACACAGGGTGCGGTTTTCCATTCTGTGGTGATATTAATTTCATGGTTAATGAAGTTTGCATTCTTAAAGTGGTATTTAACAAAGTCTTATGTGTGTGGATTTAGTTATTGAAGTGAAAAATCGGGTCTGCTTTCTCATGCCTGCTGGTAGGAAATGCTTTGCATTCTCAGAGATTTCTTGATCTCAGCAAAATTTATTCCCTGTGAAACTCAGTTTGCTAGATCCCTGGCAGACTGAATACGAGCTCAGAGCTTGCATGAGTCTGCCTTTGCGTGTGGTGTGGTGTGGGCATGAGGTTTTAGGGTTTAGTCAGGAATAACTAAACCTATTCACAGTGGTGGTCATGATCCTGAAGACCTGTTTTTCTGCCACTTACCCTGAATCACACATTTTATATATATTTGTTGTCATAACCTCCTACATGTGTTGTCATATGTAAGGAAGGTTGAGAATGAAAATGAGCTAAAATGGATTTACAGTTCAGATTCCTCATAGCTCACTGTTCAGGGTTCAGATCCGTAGTTCATGTGTGAGTTAGTTTACAGACATGCAGAGCTACAGCAGGGCAAAGCCATGTCAAGAAAGTTACTAAACTTGTTTTTTTCTGCGGTTTATGATGTTTTTTTCTCTAAATGTTGCACCTTTTTTTTTTATAATAATAAACATAGTTTTGTAGTTTGATGTTGCTGATGTTGGAGGCAGGAATGTGACATGGACACATTGAGTTCAGCGGAATTTTGTTTACACCTTGTTCTCTCACGTACTGGGCTGGTGCAGCCAGTGTCTGCTAGGCCCAGGTACCTATGCAGCCATAGGCCTGCTATAGCTGTCACTGGTCCATACATTTTGATATGGTTTGGGTCATTCTGGCTGCTGTCACATTTTTGGTTACCACTGTTTCTAAGACCAAGCATTCCTCCTTGTTGGAACCCTGAAGCCTGGGAGTTTTGAACTTTGTGTGCTCTCTGGCACTGACCCCCAAAAGAACACTGCTTTTGACTTGAGGCCTTGGAGAAGGCTTCCAGAATTGAGTGATGGAGTTAGAATCACTGGTGTGTAGTTTGAATAGAAGTGTGTGATATCACATGGTGAAGGGTTTGGAATTTGGGGTTTTAGAATATAGTAATAGTTATGGGACAAGATGGAGCTTCTGGGGCATTGGCTTCTTCCTTCTTGTTCCTCCTTCTTCTTAGTTTTAGGTAGTATTTTTATGACTGGATAGAAAGTACCACACTGCAGGTCACAGGTGTTTAATCATTGAGTCAAAAGTATAAATAATATAAATGCTGGTTTTTACTTGGACAGTTAGACCTTAAAAGACCTTGTAACAAGCTAAATACAGCTCAATTTTTTCACTTTTAGCCTGTTAGCTAGAAGTGCTGTAGTACTCACTGTACTATAAATAAAAATTAATAAACAACTAAGTCCAAACACAAAACTCAGTCTCTCATGATTCAATACCAACTCTAACTGAAAGCAAAAAGAAAAAAACAAAAAAAACACTAATACCTCCTCTCATGGTCATATGTTTGCTTGCCTGAGAGAAAACTGTGCCGCAGTTCTTTGTTTTGCTTGGTGGTGGGACAGTAACAAGCTCGGGAGCAGCTGGTCTGGGAGCTGCAGAGTGCTCAGGATGTGAAGATTTGTGACAAAGAGTTTATCTGGGTGCTGCTTCTGTTTGAGAGGTTTCTCCATTGCTCCACTGACACTGTGAAAGGGATGAACCAATGTGAGTAAGTACAAATAAGGTTCACTACAGCAATCTTGAACAGACTAGCCAGTCCCCTTGAATAAGTTCTTTGCTTACAGCTACCACCTTTGCTTGCTTTTTCTTCTTTCTCTGTGATTTTTTTTTTCCTCTTTCTCAAAAATACAGGATTTTTCCGTGGAACAAAAATGACTTTTAAATTATAAGCAGTTATTCACACCTACCAGCATATATCCTCTCTCTCTAATAATTTTTAAAGATACGATGCTCTAAAATT
This sequence comes from Rhabdornis inornatus, assembly GCA_013397075.1. Classification (NCBI taxonomy): domain Eukaryota; kingdom Metazoa; phylum Chordata; class Aves; order Passeriformes; family Rhabdornithidae; genus Rhabdornis; species Rhabdornis inornatus. Next base: position 291,981 of record VWZS01006642.1, read on the forward strand.
TAATTTCTTTTTAGAATAATTGCCTTTACTTCTTTACTGGTGCTGGAGAAGCTGCTATTCAGTATCTTCCAGTACACCTTCCTTGCTTTGAGGCAGGTGCTGTGACTAACAGCCTATACCATTTAATATACATAGCACTTAAATGCTTTCTTTGGAAGGTGATTGTAATGTTAGATGATGAAATAGTCTAAGGAGCTTTAAAATTATGGGGGGAGGAACCCGACCCTCCTCCATCTAATCTTCAAACCTTGAGTTACTTACGGCTGTATATTTTCAGTGCTGGCATTAGGTTTTGGTGTTAAGGAGTGAGAAGCCTTTTGCAGGTGGAAATTGTTACATTATTTCATACATTTAATTTATGAAGTGTATACTAGTTGTTAGATACATTGTATCAAAGAAGTCTGCATAGTTGGCCTCTGACTCTACTTTCATGGTATTTGATCATGTATAAAGAGAATCTGTGGAAGTAGGTTGTGTATCTTTTGTTCTTTTTGAAACAGTTGGTGTTGTATGAAATGTCTGTCTTGCAATTCAATGCTCTGATAGTTCCAGCCTAGAAAGACTGAATCTGGTAAGCAAAGCTCTTTAGAATTTAAATGGCCTCTGAACATGCAGTTTACATCTGCCTTTGGCCTCCTTGGTTTAACATATTTGCTGGTTTATAATTTTTTACAAAGTTTTTACAGTTTTCCTTTCACATCCTTTTTGTATCTGAACTTACATTTCAGGTTTGCTTTCTGCTTTTAAAACTGCTGCAGTTTCTGCCTTGCTTAGTATTTTAATGAATGGTGATTGAGTTTGGAGCTGTGCTTTGGCAGTTCTGCCCATTCCCAAGAGCTGATTTAAAACAAGCAGCTTGAATGACTTAAAGTTCATTGATATTTGTTGTCATACTAATAACATTCAGGAAGCTTCATGTATTATTGAGTGATCTTGTGCATGCTGTACGTGAAAATGGTGTTGTGAATCGTAAATTGCTGCTTAGTGCACATTAATATGGATTGGTTCTATTTGTTTTGTACTAAATAATTCATGTTTCCCAAATGGTTCTGATTTCTAACAGAGAAAAAAAATCCACTGGAACACAGCAGACTGTATTTTTTCAGTCTTCACTGGGTGCTTCTGTAGCATGTCAGGTGGCACAGCTGTTTTTCTAGCAACTTTGCTTTTTCATTTGGTAGTTGTTTAATAATACCTGGTTCAGAGTATAAAAGTATTTGCAGGAAGGATCTGTATCAACTTTCTAAAGCCAATCTCACAGGCATTTTCACTAGAAGCTTAGATTTGCTCTGCTTTAGCTATCTCATACCTGTTGAAGAAACAGAATAGCAAATACATCTGTCTTTGAAAGTGCTGGGAAACTGATTTATGATGACTTTCAAACAGAGCACACCTTGACCCAACAGTGCTGTGTATGCTAAATACAAAGATAACAAATGCCTGTCTCTTAAGACTGAATCGTGGCTTTTATATTATTTGGATAAATATTTCCTAAGCTACTTGTGCTGTTTACCTTAGAGCAGTTACTTGCAGCCCTTTATTTTTAGTATTGCCATGGCTTTTGGGAGATGAGGGCTGGACGCTCCTGTTTACAGGATGTGTTGTAGATGCATTTTATGACTTCTAAAGTGCTCTTCTCTCTGGGGAGGCAGCAAATAGGTTAGTAATCAAAAGTGAGAAGTTGTGTGCAATTCTCCCTCTCCTAAGATAGTTTAGCTGTTTAAAAAGTAAGCTTTACCTTTTAGAAAAAAGGGGAAAAAGCTCCATGACAATGGCTATTGATATGGTGTGTCTGAGCTGCTGGCTCTGCTAAGATGTATTTGTTTCCTTTATTGACAGCCAAGTTAATGCATCTGTCAGAGCCACACTGACATGTGCTACCAGGATGCAGGAGATCAGTCTTGGTGAATTTGTCTTAGGCTGAGTTGTATGCAGGTAATATGATTTATTTGTGTCTCCCACAGCCAATCTATACAAGCTAAGGATTTAGGGAAATTTTTTTGGAGCTTAAAGTACGTACATGTTAGGAATAAAAAACTCTCCAGCCTCATGTAATGCATTTGGCTGCCTTTCCTGAAGCAGCAGAATCATCTTGATTTATTCCAGAGCTCAGACAGCAGTATTTAGGATTCTTTTCCTAATAATGATTTGTCCTCTCCTCCCCTGCACTGTGAAGGGGAGCTTTACTTTGCGATAGCCTTTCCCTGCAGAATGACTATAAAGTTTTAGTTCTCACTAAACCTTTGAAGGGACAAAATTTACAGGTAGGTTTTTAGCTGGCTGTGGAAGCAGGTAGGAAGTAAATGCTTTTACACAGGTAACTTTCAGTTACTGTATTTCACCAGCATTTATCCAGCAAGCACTTCTGCCCATTTGATAAATAATGTGAAATCCAGTGCTGACACCTTGTTTTCAGTCATGTCATCTGTGTTGAGACAAAGGAGCCCAGGTCATGAGATAGCTGGGCTTGATGGATGCTTGGCACTGATGTGTTTAACTTTGCAGTAAAACAGAGCCCCTTGTTCTCTGCTCTGACAAAAGTACCAGTCAGGCCCACAAAGGTTTTGCCACCTTAACCACAGCATCATCATCACTGTTGCCAGTGGAACAGAGACTGGGATAAGATCTGTGGTTTGCAGGTACCTCGTGGCTGTGCAGGCACTGCATCTTTAGTGTGACGTGTCCCTGAATAACCAACTGGCTGGGTCATTAAACTTTATTGTGTCCAGCTTTCTATAAAGTTTCTCCCTGGGTGACCTTCTTTAATGGACCGGTTCTTAATTACACTACAGAATCATTAAGGCAAAGGGCACAGTGGAATTAAGAAATGGGTTTTGTACCTTCATGGCTAATACTGTTTTCTCTCTTACAGAAGTTTTAAAAATCCTTTTTGCTGGGCAGCAAAGCTGGGGGCTCATGCACTTCATGGTATGTCAGTCTAATACTGACTAGAACAGAATTTTCCCTTGAGTGAGTTATTCCATAACATTTTTCATCATGAGGAAACCATGGTTCCTGGTATGTTTCTCCAATGCAGTAGTATCACTGGAAATCTGTTCTAGTCCAATATAATTTCTGCTTTAGTATCATGGGTGTTGCAAGTGTGGAGAAGTCTGGGTCCTTAAGCAAAAAAATGATGTAGAATTCTGGGGCCCTTATACAGGTAAATAAGCAGCAGGCTTTCAGGGTGTCCTGCATTTGAGCATGTAGCTAATGGGACATAGGAATAGAAGGAAGAATTTGCAGTAGGGCAAAAATTGAATTGCCAAGGGTAGAGTGCATTTTGGGGCTGGAGAAATGAGCAGCACACAAAAAACACTTGTTCTTCGGTGTTTTTTTGCAGTCACATTTATTACCACTTAAAATAGATACATGGAGAATTCCTTTTTTTTTTTTAAACTCTGAGTATGGAGAGATGGTTAGCTAAAAAGTGTCACAAAAAGTTTTGGCAGTTGAGTGATACATAGTTTACACACCCATGTATCTTTTATAAGGCATCATTGTAGCCTGTTCTCTTTGGGCATGTTTCTTGCACAGTTAATTCTAAAAAGGAAAATTCTATTTTGGGGAAATCTTTTATGTAATCATGTAATTACTTATTCTCACTGTGCTGCTACTGAGAAAATAATGGGAAGGGGACAAAGTGAAATGCCAAGACAAGCCTCTTAAAGGCTTTGCTTTAACAGTGAACAGAGGTAAGTTCCAATTAAAGATCACAAATAACATGAAATTCACTAATAGTTGTTATTCCATAGTCATGTGAATTTTCAGGATTTTTTAGTGTGCATGTGCTTGTTCAGAACAGACATGGTTCCCACTGTTGTGGGAAAAGTGTTGATACTAGCAAGTAGAACAGTGTTTTCTAAAGTCTTCTGTGGTGGTTACAGTTCAACCAGGCAGAAACACCAATTTTGTGTAGTGGTTTTAGTTTGCCAGTTTGAGATTTCCTGGCCAATGCACCAATTATTGTGGTGGGTTTGTTGCTGGCCACATTGCCAGTGCACCAACTAGAATTATTTACTTATTTCTTGCTGTGAGATAGGATTAGGAGGAAGGCAAAACAGGCTCAAATGTTGAAGGGTATAAAGAAGAACTTTATTAACAGAAATGAAAAGAAAAAAATGAGAAGAATCAGAATAAAACCTTCAGAACACTTTGTCTTCCCCCCACACCCTCTTTTCTTTCCCAATGACAATGTACAGAAACAATTCAGTCAGTTTACCATCTCTAAAATAGTCTTTCTCCAATTTACTTAGGGAGAGGAGTCTCTCTTGTTAGTCTGTGGAGACTTCTCTTCAAGCAAACAGTTATCTCATGACTTTTAATTTTCTCAAATAACAGCCATGTGGAAATCTGCTATTGTGAAGCCCCTTCCATTTTTTCAGCCTTCCCACAGCTGAATTCATGGGCCATGTCAACATATGGGTATCAGGTGTAGAGGAAGCTGCCACAGTCCTTACAGAGAAGTATTTTCCATAACTGGTTCCTTTCCTTCCTTACCAAAAAAAAATAAATTAATACAGACCACCGCATCTTCCTGAACAGAATTTTAAAAATTAAAAACCTGGCCTGCATATGTAGTTGACTTTACAAGGTTTTTATAGGGTTAGAAATTGTAGGTTCAAATTTGTGAGGCATATGGTCTGATAACCAAATGTTCTGAAAATAGTGCCACTCTATGAGAGCAGCCATCTGAAAATCTGCATCTGATTCTGAGCTTGNGTGGAGACTTCTCTTCAAGCAAACAGTTATCTCATGACTTTTAATTTTCTCAAATAACAGCCATGTGGAAATCTGCTATTGTGAAGCCCCTTCCATTTTTTCAGCCTTCCCACAGCTGAATTCATGGGCCATGTCAACATATGGGTATCAGGTGTAGAGGAAGCTGCCACAGTCCTTACAGAGAAGTATTTTCCATAACTGGTTCCTTTCCTTCCTTACCAAAAAAAAATAAATTAATACAGACCACCGCATCTTCCTGAACAGAATTTTAAAAATTAAAAACCTGGCCTGCATATGTAGTTGACTTTACAAGGTTTTTATAGGGTTAGAAATTGTAGGTTCAAATTTGTGAGGCATATGGTCTGATAACCAAATGTTCTGAAAATAGTGCCACTCTATGAGAGCAGCCATCTGAAAATCTGCATCTGATTCTGAGCTTGGGTGCTACTGCTTGCTGTAACTTCAGCTGTTACTCCACACACAGTGAGCAAACAGCCTTGTACAGGAAACTTGTAATACTTGTCAGGAATGCTGGAAATCATGGGAATCAGTACCAAAGTAGCCTGCAGATCCCAGCAGTCTTGCACTGTAAGGGTTGTGTTGGAGGATCTGTCTGGTTGCAAACATGTTATTTGGGAAGCTCAGACTGCAGCAGGTCTCTCAGTGTGAGATTCTGTCCCTCCACATATGTATGTGTGTGTGATTTCCAGCTAGCCATAATTTAGTCCTTTGATAATTGGTTCAAATCTTGGAACGTTTTAAGTGTCAGATCACAGAAAATGAGTTCTAGACTTACATACCAATTTTTCTTGGGAGGGACTCCAAATGTGGCCTGCTCCCACCTCCTGCTCGGAGCAGGGCCAGCCCATGTCCCCTTGCTTTGAGCATTGTCCGGGGTAATTTTCAAGATCTGTCAGACTGCAGTCACTGCATGTTCTTTGGGCAACTTGTTGCAGAATTTAGTTGCTCTCACAGGAAATTTTTTTTCTTCTTTCACCCTGCAATTTCCCTGCCTCCAACTTCTGGCTTTTCTTGAGGCCCATGCACTTGTGAGAAGGGTCCAATTCTGCCCCAGCTGAAACTGCTCATGCACGTGAGGAAATGTGAATGTGGTGTGCAAATGTGATCCTCACCAGCCTTTCCTCCTTTTCTCTTTGGCCAGCTCAGCTGGGGTCTGATGGCAGAAATATGGAGGGGGTTTGTGAAATGAAACATTCAGTCACATGCTTTGTCTGTGACCCATCTTTGAAAAAGTTTTGACAAGCACTGGAAACACAGGTGAAATTCCCAGCTCTCTCCTCAGAAGAGCAGTATTGTTGTAGTGCAGCTGCAGGGGACATTGAACATGTTGATCTTACTTTCTTTATTTAATTTCGAATTAATGAGCTAGAGAAATCCTTGATCTTTACTGGGGTCAGAAAGATTCTTATCGAGAACTCCTAGAACCTGCATCTAAGATGCAGTAGTGCATGGGTACATAAAAATATTTCAAAGGTGTGAGATGAGCCAGGTTTGTGCTGCTACAAGAGCAACCCTCCAGAAATTTGGAGTTCTTGGATCTGTATTGAAGTTGCTTCACATCAGCAAAATAGTTCCTGTGGGACTTCTTGAGGAGACGAAGGAGAGAGAGAAAGGCTGGATTTCAAATGTTGCTTTGCGTATTGACAACTTGGAGAGGTTTTATCTCATTTCTCGTCTCTGTTTTGGCCTTTGTTCTTCCTTATGGGTCTTCTGAAATTCTGATTGCAAAACTCCCACGTTAAAGTAAGTGTTAGAAACCCTTCCACAGTACTCTGGCATTAATTATTCCTAGAATTTCAATGAAGTGGGAAGACAATTCAATGAACTTGAATTTTGCATTAGCAATACTGTGTCTTATATGCTTATCTATTATCTGTCCATCTGGCAGCTCACATGCTTGTTGGCAGAAGTGCTTTTATTTCCTTTCCTGAAAAATTCTGGCACTGAATGTATAAACAAGCAGCGCTTCTTTCTTCATTTATAATTCAGCACGAAGTTGTGAGAATTATTAGTTAATTAATATTAACTCTGGTGGATGGTTGCTGGTGCTAGCGCGGCGCTCCGAGCCACAGCATATGGAGCAGCACCGCGTCCTCGCAGCCAGGAGCCGGCAGATTGAGATCCATCTGTCAGCTGACACCAGCCCGAGTTTGTGCTGAGACTGCCAAGAGAAACTGGGACTGGGAGCAGCAATCCTGGCTTCTTTTGGGGGAGGACAAGGGGGGAAAAATTACTTTCCCCTCCCCAGTTTGATAGGTGCTTAGAAAGTGCCAATAAAGATTCTGTAAAAAGCATGCTGGTTTTTGGTTCCAAAATTGATGTATTAATAGCGAGCATGTGAGGACCCTGATCTTACCAGTGTGGTTGTCTGCAGCCTGTTGGGGTTTTGCCCAGTTCAGTCACTGGGAAGGCTTAAATTCTGCATCAGGAGTGTGTTGGGAAGTACCTGGCAATGTCTGCATCTGTCAGAAACACCTGATGCTCACAGACACTGCTGCAGGGAGCTGGGCTGGGCAAACAGCACTTTCATATGGACCTACTGGGCTTTCCAGTCTACAGGTACATATTCATCAGGTTGCACCTCCTGAAGATTTTACTCATTTAATTTCGGGGCATACATTTTTGTGGTTTCATCAGCCAGTCAGTACATTCCCAAAAGACAACTGCAGAGGTTTTCCAAGCTTGCTCTCCTGCTTAATGTTAACTCAGATGAAATGATGTGTTTCTAGAACTGGCCAGAGAAACACAGACCTTATCAAGGCTGTTTCCCAGAACGGATAAAATTTGAAACACTGTTAGTGGAATTGCTTTTGGATATCCTCTTCCAAAATGAAGTTTTATGCATTTTTAAAAGAAATTAATGGATTCAGGGGCATTATGCAACTTCATAACAATAACAGACAAAAGCCTAAGCTTGGAATTCACCCCTGCCCAAAGCATGCACATCATAGCAGTTTTATGCCATTTTGTCTGCAGAAGAGCATCTTGTACTAACTCCACAGTAAGTAGAAACTTCTGTTTCTTGCATTTGTTTTGTGATGCTTTGTGGCTTCCTGTTGTTACACAGAAGTGCCACTAATTAAAGTAATCCATAGTGTGACTGGGGAGGACTTGTCATAAATAACAAACTGGTTGACTTGGCTGAGTGTTGCTCATTTTTAACAGAAGTTTTATATTTATGTCATGCTGTTCACAGGGAAAACTGCTGGCAAATGTTGCTATTACAACTTTATCTTTGGTGTAAATGTACAGTCTTTTCATCTTGTCACTTTTTAGTTTCTCATGGGGATGAATCAATTTCTGTCAGCTGTCAGAAGCAGTGACAGACAGTGAGATGGCAGGTTGGCAGCTTGGTGTTCCCTGAAAGTGCTGCCCCTCCACCTTGGAGGTGATTTATTTAATTGTTTTATGAGGACAGTTGACTTTGGGGAAAATTGTCTTACTTGTGAAAAGGTGTGACTGGTACAGAAACCAGAATGTGGTTTAAAGGCTCGTGAGCTGGGCAGGCGTGATGTACACAGAGCATTCTATGTTAAACTGAAATTCATCACTAATACCTGGAGAAGCGGGTAAAAATACCTGTTGATATTTTGCCTGACTATACCTGCTGTGGTTTGTGCCTCTTGAATCAGAATCTCTGCAATTTGGAGGGGTGAAGGGGAATCAAGGCTTTTTTTTAAATAAGAGTAATTTCTGAAATAAGAGCCTAAATAATTGTTTTTCAAGAACTTATGTTGAAGGAACTGGTGAGTGGTACTGAAATTCGGGCAGAAGGAAGTAAAATCCATATGTAAACCCCATTCTTAATGGAAAGGTTTCACATTACCTTGTTGTGTTTGTCTGTCTTTGGGATGTGTAAGGATTTAGTATCTTGCAGCTGCAACAAAGAATAGATCTGTGTTTGGATATGAGGCCAGATCTCACAGAGGTGAGGCTGCCACAGCCCCTGCCCCAGGTCTGACCTGTGTGTGTTCCCAACAGGAAAAAAAGGTTTTCTTGCCCAGAAGGAGTTAGAAATGGAATTTCCTAAGAAGACAGGACAAACTGCAGACCAGATGGAACAAATGTATGGAGCAGCCACTGTTTGTACATCAGCAACTGCTTTTGTGCCCTTGTCCCTCTATTTTCCACACTTGTTCTTCAGAAGTCATCTAGAGCCTTCCAGATGGACCTGGGATGGGTTGGAAGTACATGGAAGTAGCTGGGCAGAGTATGAGAGGAGCTTTCTATCAGATGCCCAAACAGTTTATGTAATAAACTGCACTGAAACTACAATAGACAAACTTACCTCAATTTTTGCTTTTGTGTGTAGTTGTAATTAATTTTAATACTGATTTTTTTGTTCATTTTCAATGCATAAACAATTGTCATCCTTTTTGTGAAGGGATTATCAAACTAAAAAAAAAATAAATCTGTCCTTCTTTCCTTTTGGAATTCAGTTTGCCAACAAAATAGAGACACATTGTCAGAGAATGTATTTGTCGTGCTACTGAGTCACTTGATTTCATTCTGATATTATGGACCTGCCCCGTGTTATGAGAATACTTCCCAATTTGGGTTTAGGTGTCCAGTGAGGAAAAGAAACAGCTCTTTCTAATACCTGCTTTCCTGTTGGAAATTAGATTTTCTGGATGGGCAGTTGTAAAAGCTCAGGCCAATGGAATGGTGGTCAGATGTGCATTATTGTTTCATGTGAGGGATGTTGGCAGTCAGAGAATGGAGCTCTAGGAACATAGGGGTGACAGAAGGGAGTTTCTTTAAAAATGGATCCTTGGAGTTTGATATAGTGAAGTGCAGTAGAGAAAGATCCATCTCATCAAGGATGCCATGTTTCTGCAAGATTATTTGATTTCACTTTTCTATATTTTTGTTGCTTTACAAGTTGCTGATTGTCTTCCATTATTTTTATTTTTTTTGTCCCTAGTAAAACGCTTCAGAGAACCAAAGCATGAAAGACGTCCCTGGAGGATATGGTAAGTTTCTGCATGCTTTATTCTTAACTTCTTTTCTTCTTGCATGTTACAGAAATTGAAGGGATGATGTTTGTGTATGATGATTAAAAAAAAGAAAAGTCACGACAAGAAATTGCTACCTGTTAGTGAGGAACCAAAGAAAGTTACCAAAATACATGAGTCAGGTTACCTTCTCTGTGTTTCCTGGGTAGTCATTTCTTACTGAACACTTCTAGGAATCTATAGAGATGTGCATTTAGGCATAAAACTTCAATTTGTGCTTCTTCCTAAAGATGGCAACTTGGAGTAGCCCTAAAATGCATCTGAACATCTACAAACTTGCATAAGCTTAGAAGAAGATCTCAGCTGGGCTCAAATAAAATTCCATGTTTTGTTGGTATCCTACTATGTATAAAATAGAAAACAGGATGATAAAAGATACAACCATAAAATGTAGTTGTGTTTGTTACATTTTAAAAGTTATTGTATTGAAGCAAAGCCATCATACCAATTTTGAGACTGGTCTAAATGTTAGACTGCCATTCCACTTGTTCAAGACTTCAGTGGTTTAAATTCCTCTCATACAATGCTGCTTCTCAAAACTAACACTGACCTTTATTTTATTGAAAAAATAAGTACAAAGTCTTTGTGTACTACAGTCTGCCTCAGCCTGAAATTCTGACAAGTGCACTGATAGCCCTTAATTTTTAAGCAAAGAATCTTGTTCTGGGACTCAAGTATTGTTATTTATAGCTGGGTGTGCTGATTAGATAGGTAACTCACTGGCTTCTTGCCTCTTGCCAACACTCTGCTCTCTGTGTCATGCAGTGAATGAAGAGATTAAAGTTCAAGACAGTTATCAGGGAGGGTAGATGAATTCAGGCATAAAATGTCATTTGGATCTGTTGGGGTATTTAGATCTTTTTAGAAGTGGAAACAAAACAGGCAAAATTGTTGTTTTTCTGTGTAATACAAAGAACACACTCCTGCCTGCAGAATACTCTTATTATGATTTTTATGTTTTACATTTAATAAAACATCCACTGAAAATTTTGGTTTTGTGCAAAGGATGATGAAAAAAGAATGGTAAGAGCTGGAGTCATTACTGAATCACTGTCTAAGTGGGGGTTTATATCTTCCCCTTGAGTAACAAACAAACTGACTCTCTGACTTTATCATCTGCTTTGGAGATAATACTGTCAAGGCTGGAATTCTTCTGCAGTGTGTTCTAAGTTATGCACTGTAGATAAAATTCAGTGAAAGCACTTCATGCTTTCAGGTGAAAAATATGCTGGCTTTTAAATGAAATACTGTAGATAAAGGACTCATTAGTCCTTTAAGTTGTTCACCCACAAGCATATGATGAGGATTTTATTTCTGTCTGTGCCATAAGCTTGCTAAAAATGCATAAACATAAAAGGTCCAAAATACCTATCAGGGCTGGGATACTTATTGTTTCCAGGAGGTTATTAAAGACTTAGCTAGAGTTAGTCAGGATTAGCTCTTGGATAATGCATATGATACCAAGAGGATAGCCGTAGACTTTACGCTTACAGTGGTAGGTTTCAAGTTAATATGATTTGGGTTATTGTTAGAAAAAATAGGGGCAGAATTTAAAATGGAACATTGTTAAATAAGCTAAAACTAAAATAAATAAAGCTAAAATAAAAGCTAAACACCATGATACTTTTATTATTTTGGTGTTCTCATTTGGAGAAAAAAAATTAATAGAGATGGAGTTTTAATTAACAGAAATTTGCAATGTCTGGCTGTGTTGTAAACAGTTTTGTGTGTCTGAAAAACTGTTTTTACTTTTCACAGGTTTTTAGATACTTCCAAGCAAGCCATAGGGATGTTGTTCATCCACTTTGCAAATGTCTATTTATCAGACCTTACAGAAGAAGACCCTTGTTCACTGTGAGTGTTTAATTTTGGAATAACTGATCTTTATGGAGGTTCTGTAGCTGAGTTTGGTGTATGTGGATGGTAAGGCAAGATAAAGCTGAGAAGACAATTTTCATGGTAAAAATCAGTCACTTTAAAGAACCTCTGGTTTAAGCTTAGTTGCTCAAGCATCAGGATTCTTCTCTTCTAGTTCATGGCTGGCAGGAGTCTGGACTGTGTGTAGCTATTTTAAACCTAAAAGGCAAAGCCTTGCTACTTGTCCCTCTCCATGAATGAATGAGAACTTGGGATGCACTTTGCAGTTCAAGTTTGTTTACTGAAGGTGCTGGCACCAAAGGAAATGAATATCCAGTTGTGTTCACTGTAGTAAAGCAAGGCTGTATATAAAGTGAGGTTACTTTCAGGGTTATTTAGCAAAAATCATTTGTGTTTGTATTTGCTTCTAAAACCTACATTGGCTGCTGCAGTATTATTTTCATTTTGTTAAAAATGGGAAATCTTGCTCAGTAGAGAAATTAATTCTGCAATGTCACGCTTGGAGCAGTGTGACTAAATAGATAAGCATTTCTCTGTAGTGTATTTGTATTAAACCTGAAGATTTTATGACTAAGACCCCGACAGACTCTTTACAGGAGCTCCTGAAGTAAATGGTAATTGTTTGGGTTTGTTCTTGATAAGGCTCATGCTCCAAGTGGCTTACACATTGCTGGTAATGGAAGCTGTGAAATTACTTTTAAAAGCCCAGTAATTTATCTTTTAGAACCAATCCAGTTCCTTTCGATGGCATCTGCTCACTTGTTGTTCTTGGGTAAACAAAGGAGACACGCAGCTCAAGGAACATGCTTGTGTTGCTGCACAAGCCAGTTCTGTATCCCTTATTCCTCCTTGGTTCTTCTGTGCTCCTACATGGTAGAAATGTGCAGAAACACTTGCTTTTCTTTTCCCACCACAAAGCATTTTGTTAGGCAGAATGCATTTATTTTAGCACATTAACTGTAAAATCTGAGTTACGATTGTGACAGTTTCAATAATACCAGGCATCGTTGTAGGATTTTCCTTGCTTATAGATTTAAGAATTTCCTGATAGGTTTAAAAACTGACAGGTGCAAATTAATTTCATTCAATTTTTATAACTCAAAGTATATATTCAAGTGAGGTAACAAAAGCATGTCAGTAATTGTCAGTGTTTAAAGCTAAAGCACAATAGTGCGTTACAGTATTTTAAATAAAAAATAACTTTGTGCTGTGTTTTCGAAATAAAGGGTTTACTGACATGTGTGTCCTCTCCTGCATCTACATTTTTTTATTTTGAAATCCCCCTTTTAATGTAAATGTAACATGACACAAAACAAGTAAGAAGAGAGTGAGGTTATTCAGTGTTCACAGGATAACTGAAATTACAGTGTGGAGCTGGATAATTTCTCAGACAAGGGTGCAGGTTCTTGATAGCAGCAAAAATATCACATAGCATTAACCAAAATCTGTCTTAGGAAAAATATTTCTTAACTTTGAAAGTGGGTCCAGGCTTGCCTGACAGCAGCACAGCAGGTCCTGTGGGCAGGTTAAGGACACATCTTGGGGCGAGCACGTGGGGTGAGTCTGGCGTGCTTGGGAGTCCCGGTGTGCTTGGGAGTCCCGGTGTTCCTGGGACTCTCGGGCATCCCTGGTGTGCCAGGAGCCCTCCTTGGCTGTGGAATAGGTGCTGGCACCTCTGTTTTCCCTGCTCCTGCTGCTGCATTCCTGCTGCAGTGTTACAGCAGCCTCTTGTGGCCTCAGTGGGACTCGTGCAGGCTCGGGATTGCAGACGTTCATCTGCAAACACTCAGCCTTGATTTTAATGTTTGACTAATGCAACGTTAATTAAAACGCCGATTTGGTGAACAATTATTAGACAATAACTATTTTTAGAAAGTTTTGGGATCTTGAAAGATAGAAAAAAAATATTGAGACTGCTAAAACTATTTAAATTTTAGGTTCTCAGTGTAATTACAGAAGTGGGTAAATGATTGTTCTCGATACTCTGGCTTCTCAACATACTTACAGATCTTTTATCAATCATAACTTGTAGAAAATGGACCCGGACTCCTTATTTTCTTTTCTGTTTTTCCTTTCAGGTACCTTATCAACTTCTTGCTGGATGCCACCTTAGGGATGCTGCTGATCTACATTGGGATTCGTGCTGTGAGCAGCATCGTGGAATGGCAGCAGTGGGAGTCCCTCCGCTTTGGGGAATATGGTAAACGTTTCTGTTCTGGCACTGAAGTCATTCTCAGGGTAGAATTCCTGAGTATTTCAGCAAGAGGTTAACTCATCCTAAAATCGTTGTACAGTCATTTGAGTATTTCACTTGTCATGAGGGTTCTTTTAAGTTCTATATCTAAGCATGCACCTTTTGTCTTCGAAAGCTCAACAAGTCTCTGACATTTACTGAGTTTGGAACCACTGCTTGAATATTTATTTTTTTAAGGAGTGAATCAAGAAATTATGGTATTGGCTAATCTCATGGAAAAAATGAGATACCAGCATGATAAATTTACTCTGAAACACTTGTAAAAAAAAATGATTGCTGGAAGGTCATTTCCTACTAAAAGTTCCACTGAAGCACGTGCCACTGTCTGAATTCACAGACCAAGAGTTCTGCCAGCCCTCTTTGAGCAGCCACATCCCTTCAGAGAAGGGAATGGCAAGATAGGCTGTGCTGCTCCTCAAGTAATGATCACTGGAGCTTGTGCATGCCAGGCCTGTATCACTGCTGAAAAATGTGTGAGGGGCAGACTGTGAAATCACTTTCAGGTAAAGTTGCAGAGTTTCTCTGCCATTACATTACACAAAGTCACTGATATGCAGAAGTTGTGGATTTGCAGCTGCATTTGAGTATCACAAATACTCAACATCAACATTTAATTTTGCTCAGTGTGTTATTCTCAGATTGCTGGAAATGGAAGTTTTGTATACATGCTAAAAATCACATTTGAAGCTCCTTGAGACAGGAATAGGAGGAGATATTGCCTTGTAAGTGAGCTGTGGCTCTTCATCAGAGAGAAAAACAGCANGCCTAACAAAGAAAGAACTTTCACAGCAGTTTCATAATTATTATTGTTAGAGGTTTTGGTTTTGTAGATTTCTTTGGTTTTAATGATCCTAAGTAACTGACAGAACTAAGAATAAATAAGGGCCTTGTGAAATTGAAGCACTTTAAAAGCTTAAGTTTGTGATCAAATAACATTAATTGCTATTTGCTTGAATGTCAGAGGTTTAGAGATGATGACAAGCAACTTAGGAGAAATAACTGCCTATACCATTAGGTCATGTTAGATTTATAGAGATTTAATGTGTATCTTTTAGGGTAGAGTTTATAGCCACTTAAGCTGTTTAAATCAGCACTGCCACAACACTGTTTGTCTGCTTTTATCCCACATGCCACAGTCCAGTATTTCCACTCTTTTCCTTGGACTGGTGCATATCTGACTCTTCAGGCAATTGACCAAGAGAGCTAAACCATCAAAAATTCACTAGATGTAAAAAAAGTAAGTAGTTCCTCCAGATTAGTCCCCAGACTTGTGTCTCTAAGGGATTAGGTAAGCACCAATGCCCAGGGAAGGTGAGGGGGCAAGGAAAAAGCTGAGACCTCTTGCCCAGAGCCCCATATCTGATTGTTGGTTTGGCTTGAAGCCATTTAAAGATGTTTGAGCAGCTTTCAGCCCATATAAAACTTGAGTTTCCATTTAGAGAAAAAGAAGTTGTTGTATATCTTACAGTTATATGTAGGTATTTGTAATCATGTCAGATATTAGATTTTATTTCTTTCTAATAACATTTTGAATTTTTTGTGTGTCATCTGTTGTCCTTTCCCATTTAATGTTCTTTTGACAGTAAGCAGTCTGTGTGGATGGGGAGATGTGGGGAGTTTATTCATTCCCCTGAAATTTCTCTGTTTCTTACTGACTTTCAAAATTTATCCTGGTTTATTTTAGTTATGAGGTATTTCTGACTTTAGTGATTAAGCTCTTAAAATCAATGAATGAACTTGTGTTCTGCTGTAGAGGTGGTCTGTGGCTGCTCCAGTATTGTCACTTTGAATTAGGAAATCTGAAACACCTGAACCTTTTTATTGGGTATTCTTCTGTGTGTGTGTATAAGTGATGTATGAAATTACATAAGCCCTCTTTACTTAGTTGTTCTCTCTAGTATCAGATGATTTTATTAGTCACTAACTTTCTTTTCTGCATCTTTATTAATGTGCTGCCCTGCCCTTCTTGTCTTAGGTTTTGAATCAAGCTATTGTAGGGCCTATTTTAAAGCATATTGCAAATCTGTGCTTCCATTAATCATGTGGGAGAGGCTTCTGGTATAAAGAGAATTTGGGAGCAGATGGAAAGTTATTCATTTTGGCTGTGCAGTAAGGTTAGGTCCTCTGTAAGAAATCCCATCTAAAAGGACAAGTTGCATTGGATCATTTGCTGTCATCTTCTGATAAGTGTCCCTGTTATTCCTGAAGTGAAAACCCTCTTATCACCAGTTTATTTACAATTTCTCAGTTTGACCCAAAGAACACTCTTATATTTTCTAAGATTTTTTAAAATAAATTAAGCAAGGTAGAAGAGGGGACTAAAATGCAGTTCTGTGGGGTTGCAAGTGTGTTTAGAACTTGGGGTGTTGAAGTTAAATATGGATGTTTAGAATCACAGAGCAGTTTGGTTTGGAAGAGCACTCAAAGCTCATCTCATTCTGCCTCCTACTGTGGGACCTTCCACTGTCCCAGGCTGCTCCAAGCCCCATCCAGCCTGGCCTTGGACACTTCCTGGGATGGGGCAGCCACAGCTTCTCTGGTCACCCTGTGCCAGGTCCTGCCCACCCTCACAGGGAACAATTCCTTCCTAATATCCCATCCCTGCCCTCTGGCAGTGGGCAGCCATTCCCCCTTGTCCTCTTACTCCACAATCCCTCTGCAGCTCTCCTGGAGACCCTTCAGGTACTGAAATGCTGCAATAAGGTCAACCTGAGCCTTCTGTTCTCCATATGTCTCCTCTCTTCTCCATCCCATGGCTCACTGAAAAGTGTCAGAGTCTTGGGGCATTTTATCTGGAGTAGTAAAGTCAAATCCTCAGCTTGGAGATCAGTGTGATTTCTGTTTGTTTGGAAGTGTGGGTAAACAAACAAGAGCCCTCCTTCCACCCCAGACAAGTCTCTTCTTGTGGCTAAGTGATGTTTGTGTTTCTAGAGCCTAAATAATCATTTGTCTCAAGTTGGTTCTCACAGTGAGCTCATTTCCCTTCTTAGCTCTATTACTTGATCCCTGGTGATTTATTACTTGAAGCTGTCACAAAAATAGCAGTGTCCTGCTGGTTTTAAAAGCCTCTTCTTTATATGGAGGATGGTTTTGAAGCATAAATGCCTCAAGGAAGGAGTGGATACCAAAATACCAGCATTTATAAATGGTAGCTGTTTGTACAGCAAAACAGTACTGCAGTCTGATTTATGGACGAAGGGCTATGATGCTCCCTCAAGGGCTTTTTTACATCAGAATTTTTAATTTTATTGGATTTTTCTTCATATCTATGGTTTTGTATTTTCAAATTCATTACACCAGCAGTTGGATTTTAATAGAAGTGCAGAATCAGTTAGTATATTTGAGTGTGTAAAGAGAAGAAAAGCAGTCATGACTTCTACTGAAAAGAATGTTCCCTGCGTTCTCCTTCCCTTCTTGTCTTGAGCTACTTTAGCTGCTGTGAGTAGAAAACAGGTGATAAATCTTTCCTGGTGATTATTAACTCCACTGGCAACTGAATCGTGCTGTGGCCTCTTTGCTTGGCTTTGCCTCTCCATGGCAGAGCTCAGAAATTGTGTTTGATGCATCTTTTCCCTCCAGCTCTTCATTTGCCACTTGCAGAACAACTTACTTATAGCCATGTGGGGTACATAGCACTGACTTCAAAACTATTTAAGATTTCTTTTGGAGTAATTCTATGAGTTGGCATTTTCTAAAGAAAAAAATTTCAGGATCTGAAGAAAAGGAGGAAGTTACAGGGTAGAGGAATAACAGGTATTTGGTTCAAGAGCTGTTTCTAAACATACTTCTACAAAGCAGCTGATGGCAGTGGCAGATACAAGTATAGACTAATTTGGCATTGCCCAGCATTTTCCAAAAATGTTGCTACAGTTGTCACTGCAAAGGATTCAAAATTTTTCATTTTCATTCTTTATTTGGTTTTCTTGAGGTAGAAAGATTTCCACTAATTTGCTGGATTATTCTATACATGACAGGTATAAAATCAGAATTCAAGAGATGACTGTAAGAGACTTTAGAAATTAAATTAGAGCTTTATGGCTTCAACGTTAACTTTAAAGTTCTAATTTGGGTTTGTGTACAGAATCTCTGAATGTTGTTCAAATGTCCAAAATATTCTTTGGAGCACCTTCTGGGTGTGATGATGTTACTAATTTGAATTTCATGGCTCATAAAACCATAGAAAAAGTTGGTTAGAAAGGATGTCCAGAGGTCATATAATCCAACCTCTTGCTCAGAGCAGGATTAACTTCAAAGCTGAAGTGGGTTGCTCAGGGCATGGACCAGTCAGTTTTTAATTTATCAATGGTTTAGGATTTAAGCACCCCTTTTTCTGAAGAGCCTACTCCACTGTCACTGTCACTACACCCACTCTCACTGTGAAAACTTTTTCTCTTCATATCAGAATTGTATCTTCACCCACCCAGTCTGTAGCTTCCCACCTTTCTTCAAGGATACCACTGGGACACTGTCAAAAGACTTGCTAAATTCAAAGTAGGCAGCATCCCTGTTGTCCCCACTTGTAATTATAGCTGAGAGATAATTTGTAGGTGCAGTAGGGCACACAAAAATCCTCAAGTAGAATTTAATATACGCAACTTCTAATTTCAGTCGTGTACCAAAAAAAACCCCCAAAGAAACCAGCACCACTCCCCACAAAAACATCATGGAACAAAATATTCATTGGTGAGAGTGCACAACACTTTTAATACAGAGTTTCACAGTTTTTGGATGTACAAAATCTCCTGAGAGTTGCAAAAGATACAAAATGTTTTTCACTGTCTTTGCTTTTAGGAATTAAATAAAGATTGGAAAATGGATTAGAATATACTGTTCGTTTCAATAGTAAGACTGTAGCTAAAGCTCGAATTTTTTTATATTTGCTAATTAGTGAGAAAAACTAGAGAATGTTAATAAAATGTGGAGTATAGAAATTAATTGCTAAAATTTAATTCTCAAACCTAATTCAGGCCTTGTATCCTCCGAAGAATCACAGTTGCTCAACTTTGACTTACTTTTTTCCCTTTCAGATTTCTAACTCTTCAGGTTTTTACCAGAGAAGCTGTAACTGCAGTATATAATTGTAAAGCTCAAGCATTTTAATTGCTTTCCTCTCAGACTGTTGAGTGTTGATCACTAACTCATCCTGTAAATCTTGCTTAGAGATATTTGTTGTTTTGGACTCCAGTCTGATTTATCAGTTTCTCTGTGTAGCATTTCAGCAGTAAATACTAAGTCTCAGACTATTACCAAGTATTAATACTGAAAGCCTTTCAGGAGTGTTCCAGAAAAGGAATGAGCAACTGTCCATTATGCATTACAAACACATAAAGGCATCTGATTTTCCATTGCCCATTATTCATCCCCAGGCTAAGAGTTTGGAGCTGCCTTTGAAGAGATTGCAGAGGCTGCTACAAAGATTAAAGATCTGTCACCCCCCTCCAGAGCTTACTTTCGTTTTCCAGAGAAGTGGAGCTTCAAGCTCACCTGCAAAACTTGTTAGGCTTACCGGTCCTCTTTTTTTCCCTTTTTTTGTCTTCTTTTTCTTTCTCTGCCTTCTTTCAAAGAGCCTAATAGGGTGCATAAGATTTCCTGTTCAAGTCTTTGTGGTCTTCTTTCTGCCCTGGCAGATAACTTCATGCACTCAGGTTCCCGTTCTGCTCTCGAGGTGCAGCAGAATTTCGAACTCTTTCACATTGGAACTCAAATATGATCCTAATTTTTTATTCAGTTGTATTTTTCATAGCAGCTCATGCACCTGTTGCTTCAATTAGTTACTTATGGTAACTAACTATGTAGAGAGGAAAGCCTAAGGACAATGGTGGAAATCTAAGTTCTGTTTAGACTGAAGGGAAATTTGTTTCCCCCAGCCATGTTTCCCTCAGATTTTCCCCTTTAAAACACTTAATATGTCATGATAGAGGATAAAAATTAACAATATGAGGAGAAACACAATGAAAGTTTATATCTTGCTTCCATTAGATTGTATGAAACAGTGTGAGCCTATCACAGGTACTGCTGAATGGGACAAAGTGCTGTTAGATTCAGTTTCTGATACTTTTTGAAAACTGGGGTAAGGCAGAGGGAGGGGAAGGAGCAGCACTTAAAGAATTGGAGAAGGCACTTCTGGAGGATTTAGCTGTCCTGCTGCCTCTTCTAAATACTGCTTTTTTAAGATGTTTACTATGAAGTAAATCAAACCTATTCATATCTTGAACCTTTCTTCTTTCTTGCAGGTGACCCCCTGCAGTGCAGTGCTTGGATGGGCCAATGTGCTCTGTACATAATGATTATGACATTTGAAAAAACCATCATCATCATAGTGCTGCTTATACCTCAGTGGAAAGAGGTTTGTTTTTACAGCATTTTACAGACAAGTGAATTTTAGGTGGAAGCTGTAAAGACTTCCAGCAGTGTTTATTAGTTTGGCTCAAGCATCATGATTGTCTACAATCATTGCCAATTAACTCTGTGCTGGTGGTATGTTATTTTAGTTTAATTGGGGTACTGCTAATGAGACCTTTATCTATTGCCAGGACTATACCATATTTTGAGGTTTTTTTTTTTAAACTGAAGTTTCCAAAATTTAATTCTATCTCCTTGTCTAAAGTACCCTTGAAACTACTAAGTGATTCTTTCTTTTCTTAACTCTAATTCTTGCCTATAGCTATTTTGTATTCTTGTAGTATTTTAAAGAATTTTCTTTGCCTGACCTTGTTGATAGGTTTTAACTGTAGCCTTTTAGAAATTTGTGGTGGATTAGTGAATCCACTGATGCTAACTGGATTAATTTTTATTTTGATGGACTCTGTTCAACCAGATATTAAAAGTGGTGCTGTTGCTGCCTATTAAAACCACTTAGCTCTATTGTATGCTCTGGATTACTTTGGGAAGTCTCTTCTCATTACTGTGTATTTTGTAAAACTGCTCTCTTTAAATTTCCTAAAGATGGAATCTACACCATGTTCCTTGGGAGCAGCTCTAAAATGTTCAAGATGATTCTAAGGCAGCTCCTCAGACTTCTCTAAACAAAAATGACGGAGATAAGTTTCTTGTCAGCGCCACTTACTTATCTGTGGTAATTTATGAGCTGTCCTAAATACTTTGCTTTTCTCAGAACTGCCCTTTTTTGGTTCACCTGCGTTATTTCTGTCACATTAGCTTATACATGAACATTGCCCTGCCTATGCCAGTTGTGAGTACATACTGCCAGGAGCTGAACTCAATCCTTTTCTCTTCACAGGTGGCTTTATTGAATCCCATAGAGAACCCCCAGCTGGAGCTGGCAATCGTCATGCTGATAGTTCCCTTCTTTGTTAACGTTAGTGCAACTCGCTTCATGAGATGTTTACTTCTGCCAGGATATCCTTCTGCCATGTGGTCATTAATTAACATTAATCCTTAAAACACAGTGTACCTTGGTGCTTAAGTTAATTTAAGGGCTTCTAAAGAACGGGTAAATTGTCTGGATATGTAGATTTTACAAAGCTGAAATCTATACGGAGCTAAAGAATCAGGTTCAGGAGAGGGGCAGAAATGCCTCATAGACCCCTTTGGCCTGATGACTTCAGTAGATTGACTGACATGGAGATTATAAAATGACAGTGCAATTTGCTTCAGGAAGCAGTTGGTGTAAGGACAGACGTCTTGTGGGGTATCTTGTGTCTGACCATAGCTAATGGCAGCTGGCCTGTGGTGGAGCAGAGGAAAAGGGCAAGTGTGCAGTCATCCTTCCCAAAGTACACTCTGGCAGCAATCTGGGATTTAGGGATTAGAGCCAGAGACAGTGGGGACAGTGGGTGTCTTTGCATGTAATAACTGCTGGTAAAGCCTTGCTACATGAAGAGTTAATATATGATCACTGTTAATAGTCACTACTTTTCTTACTTGCTTCTCTTCCACAAAGGGATAAAGTAGCTGGGTTCTAGAGCAATCCTGAAAGATGTAACAAGATATGTGACACCATGCCTAGACAAGATTTAGCTTTTGGCCAGTTCATAATTATTGTCAAGTTCATTTGGTCAGTATTTGGGCCTTTCTTCTACCCTGAAGAAAGCTGAACTGTTGCTCTCCCCTTCTTTTTAACAGGCGTTAATGTTCTGGGTAGTAGATAATTTCCTCATGAAGAAAGGGAAGACAAAAGCTAAACTTGAAGAAAAGGAAGCAGGACAAGATTCAAGAAATGGAAGTAAAGTCCGATACAGGAGAGCAGCATCACATGAGGAGTCAGAGTCAGAAGTATGTAGAGTTAATGATTGCAATTAATGCAATATCAATCCAGTTCATCCCTCCTGATACTGATTTCATTGTAGCACTGTCAACTTAGGTTTGATTTTCTGAGCGTGTACCTCTGGCAGTAGTTCCCAGCATTGGCAGTTGAGAGCCAGTTAAGGAAAAAGTCACTGTTGTATCACTCTGGCACTTGATTTCCTTCCAGATAGGCAGGAAGACACAATAATTTATGTAAATACCGCAGATGAGCTGTGCTGCAAGTGCTTGTAAAAAGTACCTCAAAGGGAATACAAAACTAATAGACAGTTCCAATTCAAAGAGAGGTTAATAGCTTAGAGTGAGAGGGAGCTGGTGGAGGCAACTGACCTGATTTTTAAGAATTATTTACATAGTTGCCTTAGCATAACATTATTCGAAATTATATTAAGTGAGCAGTTTTAGTTCAGTTGAAAGATGGGTGGTTTCTTTGAAGGTGAGTTGGTTTAGCTTTAGTAAGGTAATTTAAATTTTCTGTGTGATAAACAGTGCTGCTTATACTGGGTTTGCCAGGTAATGTGATTTCCTGTTACCAGTATGGATCAAGACCTTAAATATTCCCTCAAGCTGCCTCTGCTGCTCTGGCATCACTCCTTGGGTTCAGAGTCAGTGGCTGTAGTGATATTAATATGCATCCATCCTTCAAAACCTCTGGAAGTTTCTGATAGGATCTGCAGTGATGTTTGATAGTGTGGCAGTAAATCCTATATGTGTTCTCTGTCCTAAATGTGCTTTTTCCCAAGCAAATAATAAGGTGCCTTGCAAGCATAAAAAAAGATAAAAGTTTAAAAGTAGAAGGAAGAAGGAGTGTGACTGTTCCACGTGCTCAGAAGCTGTAATTTGTTTTTAGATCCTAATTTCAGCAGATGATGAGATGGAGGAGTCTGATGCCGAGGAGGACCTGCGCAGACTGACCAACTTAAAGCCCATCAAGAAGAAGAAGCATCGCTTTGGTCTGCCTGTATGACACATTCCTTGGTCTGTGGACTTGCAGGTTTCATGGCAAAAAACTTCTGTCAGTGGGGTTTAATGTTGCAATTGCATCTCCCTTTTCATACAAACTGACTCAGAAGCAAGGCCTACCAATGGAAGGCAAAGCAGTTGGAAGACTTCCAGTTCAGTTGCACTACAAACACACTGACCAATTATGCAAGAATGTCTCCTCATCATGTGTGGAAAATGGACGAGTCACTAAGGATTCGTGTGGGAGGTGTCAGAGAAGATCAGAGAGAACAAATACAGAATCTTTCACTTTCAGTTACTGATGGGACAGTGTAAGGAGTTCTCTAAAAGGCATCAGAGTTGACTAAGTTAAAGGAGTGTGTTTTATTACTAAAACTGGCTTTTGCAGCATAATTCCTAGAGCAGAATAGTTTATGGTTACAAGCTGTAACTTAACATTATTTTTTTAAGTACAAATGTTTACTTGCTACCGGGTACCTATGGAACTAATAGGTGGAACAAAGATTTTTTTCCAAGTCTTCTCAAATCTATCTGACTATTTTATATTTAAGTTATATTTTCATACAGTTGTATTTAAAGATTCTCTTTATCAGAGAAAAGGGTACAGTTCCCTTTTATGTGCAGAACAGGTCAAAAGATTTGTAGTGAAAATCTTATTTATCCTTGTCTCCTGATTTAAGACGAAGGGATTGCAAAGGGAAAAGCTCTCTGTCACTGCTGAAGTCACCAAATATCACTAAAAAATGCAGTCCTATGTGTGTTCTTTACCACATAATTTGAAAATACCTTTTTCAGTAGGAGGTGGCATTTGCGTATTTGACAAAGGTGCACTTTAGTCTATAACAGAAATCCATTGTGATAAGTTATTTGTGAAATGAGTATCTATGGATGACTCTAATTATTTCTGTTTCTGCAAGTCTCTTGTGCATACCTCTTAAATGACCTGAAAGAGATGGAACATTTCTGATACTCTTCCTATTATAGGGCCTGCGGTACAGGACTGTGATGTGATTGAAGCAGTTGTGCTACAATATTGCAAATACAATTCTGTCCCTTAGTTTTTTGTTGGAAAAGCAATCTTTTACTTAATGTGCTTAACAGCAACAACAACAAAATTTCTCCTATTTAATTTCCATAAAGTCTCATTATTCTTCAGTAGTAAAAGAACAACCCCAAGGGGTACAGTGCAGTTGTTACCACAGCATTTCTGGGATCTTCAGTGTCTCTTCTGATAATTGAGAACACGTGGTGATCTGAAACCTAGCAGACATGTTTTCAGTGACATCCTTTTGCTTTGCATATTTTCTAAATGATTGTTTCTGACAGCTTTCCTTGCTTAGCTAAAACCTTGTGCAGGACAAGGCAAGGTGTCAAAGAGGTGACAACACACCTTAAATGCAAATCTGTTGTAGTATCTGGACACCAGAAAAATTCCAAGCCTTAAACCAGTTTCATTGGAAAACTGCTCCGAACTTTTAAAGATTTTTTACATTTTTTTATAGATTTACTAGGTCTTAATGTGATTTATTATCCAGACCACTTAACTGGGCCTTAGTAAATACTGAACTGTGTGCTCCTGTGCTTACTTTCACTATTCCAGCATCCCTTTTCCCAGGGGCTGTCCAAAGGGGACATGATGCTCTGACACCTCAGGGTGTCCAGCCAGCTCAAAGGGACATTTACCAAACCTGAGGTTTTAGTTGAGCCACTGACCTTTGTTACTGTGCACTGAAACATAAGAACTGCAAAAAGTTACAGTACTGGTGTTTCCTTTAGACTAAATCTAGGAACTAATGACAGTGGAAGCTTACCTGAGTTGTTTTGACATGGGGGATGGGGATGGGGAAATGTCCCTAACCAGTGTTGCCTCTGGTTTGGGGGGTTTGGGGTTTTTTTTATTAACTGTGTGACTCACATCTTCTCTTGACTATTGACCACTGGATGGGTGCAGATCTCCAAAAGCACAGTACTTCAAGGAATTCATCAACAGAATAGTCTCCTACAGTTCACTTTCCCGAAGGGGTTTAAGAGCTAGGCTTATAGCTCTTATCACAATCAGCATTTTTTTTTTTTTCTTAGCATAGGATTTGTTCTATTTCAGAACTAAAGCTACTGAGCATGTGCTATGTCCCAGTGCAGAGCCATGGCTGTTCTTGCCAGCTGAGGTAACTGAGCAGCGCACACAAATTTAACTGTACAGGCTTGCATCTTATCTTCCTTTTCCCTCCTCCAGTTACTTCAGTTATCAAAATAATTCTAGTTTCATGTTTAGTCTGTGAAGTGTCAGTATAAAATTATGGCCTTAATCATGTAAAAATATTTGTTTTGAGCAGACCTCAAGCTTATTGACCAAGTACAAAACATATAAAGCACTACAGAGCAGTTTCTTGGTGGTTATAGCAAAGGTTCTGAATGCCTAATTTTTCATGTCTTAATTGCTTAAATGTCACTTGATATGAGATCTAGATATGTCTAGTAAGATGATGTAGTAAAGCACTATGATCCAAAGACACAAAAGTATTTTAAATACCACAGTAGTAATAGGAGGAGCAACCTTCAGAGGGGAAAAAATTACTTGCTCTACTAAGACAGTAATTTTATTCAGAATTTTAGCTAAATAACAAAATCTGGCTGTTTTTTCTATACATTCTTTGTTATCATTGTGAAAGAGATGGAAAATGTAAAACTGGCAGTTTTCCTCTCTGTAAGATAAAAATTGGAATTCTTGCAATAATTATGAGTAGGATAAGTCCTTTTGTCTGACAGGCTTGCATGTGTGAGAAGGGAGTGTGTGCTTAGTGCTTCACTATGTCTTACCACTTGTTAAAATGTATTGGCAGTACAGTCTGAAATGGACTTTTTATAAAGAGTTGATCCAGTAGTTATACTACAACATCATGTTTGCATTATCTTCCAATTGTCACTCAAATTTCTGCCTGGCAAACGTACTTCAGGACAACTCATAGCAAAGGTTTAATTCAGGCTGTGCTTAGAAAATAGGATTCTATTTAATGAAAATAAGCTATGTAGTGAATGCCAAAGTAAGAGAAAGGGGTTATAACTTAGAGAAGAGACACAGAAATATTGGTGGAGATGGAATTTACCACGAGTGGTCAACGCATAAACTGTTCCTAGTATCTGACCTGTGACACATCTGCATAAACTTAAAACACTGGTGTCGTCTAATACGTGGTTTCCAAGTTCTGGCTTCAATATGTTCAGGTCCCCTTGTCTTACTTTAAGTAGGTGAATGCTGTCTGTTAATGTTGCTAACTGAAATGTACTATAGCTTTTCTTCAGGGAAAACTCAGAAACTGAGTTGCAAATTAGAGCAATGCAAAGTGATCCCCTCGGGCAGGTGTCTGCTCTGATCCCTGCCGAGCCTGGGTAGGGGGACTGGGCTCTCCCGCTCTGCTCAGAGCTGAGCATCACAAGGAATCTCTGCCACTGTGCTTGACTAACTAGTGTTTGCAACTTTGCTGTGCTTTTTACAGGAGAAACCAGTAGTGAAAGCGAATAAATTCAGCCACACCAGGTCAGAGTACATCTACAGCATAGGCGTGCAAACTTTTTTAGGTGAAGTTTCCAGTTCAATTACTGAAAATGACTACTATGGTTTTACAAAGTAAAACTGCAGTATCTTTAAAAAAGGGACTCTTTTGTAGGTGTTTTCGTCTTGTGTGGGTATCCGTCTCCAACTGAATGTGGGGTTTGTTTGTAAGTAAATTCAGAGTATAGCCAATGTGAGCAAAAACAACAGCTGTATTCTGCTGCCCTCTGTTTGGACCATATTGTTTAATCAGTGGTGTTACCTTAAACTTTTAAGGGTATCTGATGTAATTACATTGTATAATGGTTTACAATAAAATTTTGACTTATTACAGATTTGTGCACTTGTTTTATGCTTGATCTGTTTCAAAGTGCCTGTGTTTCAGTGTTTATGGTGTGCTCTTGTGGGAAGCAGGTTCTGCTACTTGAGTTTAACTTCAGCTCTAATTGTGTGCACTGTTATGTTGATTTTTAACTTCAGTGTATTCATTTTACCTTAATGGAAAGACCCCTTTGATCAGGAAGAGTTGCTGTTCTTAAGTTGCAAATTTTGTTTACAAGTTTAAGAATCCTTGCAGGCTCCTCTCAGATCCATTCCCTGGGAAAGGTTTTTTTCCCTGGAGCTGCACAGGATGGACCCAATCCTGCCTCTGTAACTCCTCTGTAACATTTCCCTATTATTTTCATACTTTCCACCTACCACGTCCAAGTAGCCCCATACTCACTGCACCCTTACAGGGAATTCAGAGTATGATCTTCACTCTACCAGCTGTCAGTCCCCTGAGAGGTTGTTAGCAGTTTCCTGTGGGGGGGAAGTCAAATCTTCCCTGAGATTTGGAGACCACAGTGTCAGCTGTGTGTACATTCACTAAATTCGCTATGGTCATCACCATATTTTAGTTGGAACCATTTCTCCAGCAAAGGAGTTTTCCACAAATCCTGTTGCATTGGAAGATTAAAACTTATATTTTTAATAGCCACTACTGGATAAATGAGCCATGTTGTTCCATTGTCATTCATATCCCATTTAACAGATCTCAAGGACCTCAACCAGGTGAACAGGATTTCTACTCTAAAATATAAGTAACTGTAGATTTAGGATGGGTTCTTTGTGAGGAAAAACAGCCCATAATCTGTGCAAGAAAATTATTGTGCCCCTTGTTGAAAGCTGGTTTAGGAAATGTAATTGAAGAGAACAGAACTCTCCAGTCTTTGGGGATGTTCTAGAAACCTCAGGATGTACTGCCTGCCTTTCTAAGCACTTCACCTGCCCCAAATGGCAAGGTTAGAGTGGTTTGATTTTGTTTGTATAGATTAAATTCCTATGAAAGCACAATTCTGTTGCTTATGAGTGAGGAATATGGAGTACCAATTAACTGAAGCAATTTTGAAAGCTGAAGGGAAAATAATAGTTCAGTGTCTTGAATTCTAAATATTTGCTTTAAACACACAGAATGTTATTTTCCTGTCATAATAGATAGAGTGGTGATGCTTGTGGGACTGTAGAGAAACATCTTAGTAGAGGACTGTTACTTTGTACAATAGAAAAAAAATCTGTTCTGAAGTCAGTGTTTTATTCTTCTGTTTTGTTGGCCTACTAAGGGCACTGGGTTTAAAATAGAAAATCAGCCTAAGGAATAGCTAAGGACGTAACATCTAAACTGCTTCTTTCCCTACAAAGAATTCCCCCAATAAAGGAGAAGATCTCAGGCCTGGAAAGAGTTCAGCTTAAAGGCAGTTTGGGCACTGGGAGGCCTGGGGTGTAGTTCATTGCTGACAGATCCCACAGCCATGCTCATACAGCGCTGGAGCTGTGATTTGATGTCATGTTTTCATAGTGAAAAACAATTTTTTGTGACCCCTTGTGCTTCTCTGTACCCTAAAAGCACTGGCAGAGCCTGGGAAAAGGCCACAGCAGATTCCTACCACTACAACAGTTGATCTCTGGTAGAAGGTGTTTGGAGGTCTGCCATGCCTGCCCTTTTCGCATTAACCAACCTGTCTGGAGTCTTGGTTCTTTGTAGGTGGTGAGTGCAGTCACAGAAGCTGGTTTGTTTTTTTTAATATGATGTAAAGATTTAATGTAAGAAACCAAAAGGGAAACAGTCTCCCATTTAAACCTCTCCCAGTAATGGAAAATAGAATTCATGCTCAGAGATAGCAGGGCTTTACTTAATTAAAAAATTGTTTAGAGAGCAAATATTAAAAGTTCTGGGAAACGTTTTACTGCTGCTGGCAAGTGCAGTGGGGAACACCGTGTTTATCTGTGTCTGAGTAAGCTGTTCTGTACAGACATGTGTGAAATGGTTAAACTTGCTAATAGTGCTGGAAGTAGAAAGTGATTTTACTCTCTCAGTTGTGTAAGAGCCAGCACTGGGGCATGATCTGAGATAGAGCTGTTAGGGTAAAACCATGCCCTACTTTATTAACTCTCTAGAAGAGTCTCAATACTTTCCTGTTAAAGATCCCTGTGCAAAAGTGATTCAGGGCACAGTTATGCTTTGGGCATTATGTTTATATCATCTTTAGAGAACACATATTTTGTTATGCTGGGAAGGCAATGCCCACTCTTTTTTTTTTCCCCTCCCTCCCCCAAGAGGGTTTCAGAGTCAATTTTGTGTCCATAACAACATTTTGCCTTTTAAACCTATAAATAGAGCCCCAGCAGACTCCCCGGGAAGCGTTTCTGTAGGGACCAGGCATCCCCTCGCCCCGCTGCCGCAGCTGCCTGTCCCCGTCAGCCCAGCCCGGAGAATGCTGCGCACCCGAGTCATCGCCAGGAATAAACCTCCGGCAACAACAGCCTCCCGCAACCTGAATCACCCCGGCGCTGCTTTGGGAACATGACCCAGCCCGTGACTTCACTCGGATGCTCTATATAAGTCCAGGAAAACAACAGGCGCTCGCAGAGCTCACGGGCTGGATTTAATTAAAGTCGGGAACGACCTGGGAGGGATTTCAGCGAGGGAGCACCGCAGTTATGTCACAGGTACGGGGACATCTGTGCGCTGCCCGACCTCGGAGCAGCGCCTGGCAAACCTGGGACTGGTTTGGATGCTTTCCTTGGAAAAGCTTATTAGCGAGTTCCTCTCGTTAATCAGTGAATTCAGCTCTTCTGCTGATTTCTTTTTGTGTGATTAAAATATTTTAACAAGTACATTCTTAGGATGGTGAAGAAAGTGAGCAGCTGCTCTCTACATGGTTAATTAAATTAGATTTTAAATCTTCTGGTTTACCTTAAGTATTTTTGTTTGTGTAGAAAGAGAAAAATCCTTTCCCCTGCTCTGCTTTGTGATGTTTCACAGAAGGAGGAAGCTCTGCTTTCCAACACACTTTCTCAGGCAGTGATTCTGAAATTCTGTTGTGAAAAGAGGTGGCTGTGCTGAAATGTCCCTGTGTAAAGCTTAGTGTATTAACATGCAGGAGAAAAGAGTGTGACTGAAAATTATAACTGTTAGGATAAGATATTTGAGACTGAAATTTTGTAGAAAATGAACAGTCATATTCATTTTATAACTAATGGTTTGTCTTTAATGCATTCCCCAACAATCACTGTTTCAGAGTGCTCTTGAAATGTGCTCAGAAATTGTGAGGTTTCAGGTAAATGTTACATTTGCAACACAAGCTGCATGTGCCTGGCAGAGCTCTCCCCAGCATGAGAGTTTTACAGCGTTGGGGGATGGAGAGTAGGAGAACAGAGGGAATAGGATAGCACAGTTCTTCAGCCACAGAGATTAATTCAGTTCAGCTGATTTTGTTTACTCCAAAGAAAATGGGACTTAAAACCCAGTTGTATGTCTTGTAAAGTAGCACTTTTTGACTTGTGACAGGAGGAGATAAAGCAGAGGCTGCATGCCTGTGCCAGCTAGGAATGGCTCCTGGCAAACCCTGCTCACAAATTCTGGCAGCAATTGGCAGTGGTGAGGCTGTGACAGTGGCAGCTGCTGGCCAGGGCTCACCGTAACCTCTCTGTGCACCAGCTTTGCTCTTCAGCTGGGGCTAACTAATCCACAGCAACTGTCCTGCTGGAAAATCCTCTGTGATCAAAGCATGGTTTATTTTAAAATAACTGGGTGACATTCAAGAGCTCTGCTCAGCCTGTGCTGTATCTTTGTGCCACCTTTCTTCACCCTGTCCCCCGGAATTCCCTCGTCCCCGTGGGAAGAAGCCTCACAGTTCCTGTCTGTTGCCAATGACGGGTGAAGAACCTTTGCAGATTTCACATTTCTCTTAATAAAGCAAGGGGCTTTTTCCCTTCCTGGGTTGGTTGCCTGTGGAGAGTGCCATGGGTATGAGGGATTGTTCCCATCACATGCCAGTTGTCATTACAGGACAGGTGACTCCCTGGCTGTGGGGATATTTGGTTCACCAGCTGCACAACCATGCACAAACTGTTGTGAATTTTGAAGGGTTTGCTGCCACCCTTCCCCTTGCTTGCTTTGGTTACTCATCAATGTTTTCCCCCGAGATCTCATGAATGTTTTTTTCCCACAACACATGCAAGTGGGATTGACAGTGAGCTATTCTGAGTGTTCCCAGGAATTTGCAGCAGGCAGAAAACATGCTGAAGGCTCCAGTGGAGCCAGCCCACCCATCCAAGAGCCAGCCATGCAGGCACGGTCTCTGCAAGCTCACTGGGACTCGCTGCTCCAGCTATTTGTAGGCCTCGAGGGATTTGTTTCCCTCCACAGCTGTTTTTAGCCTCACATGCAGCGCCTGGAAGTGCCTGAGTGGGCTCTACCCCTGCCAGAACTCAAATATGAGAAGCCTTGTGTATGTAGCAATGGTCAGAGAAGTTTCTTGTTGATCTTTCAGTGTGTAAATCTATTAGAGTTGGAGTGTGGGGGTCTTCAGTTCCTCTTAATCATATCCCCGTGCCCCTGAATCTTGCCACAAGGGCTGCCTGTGGGACACTGAAAATCTGTCCATGAAATAATAAACTGATGGGGGAATGCTTATGGTGTTGGCTGCTGCAGAGTGAGGTTGTGTCTGACTGTGGGGTGCTAATTTAAAGATCAGGTTAGGTTGATATGAAGCAATGTTATCCCTATTTCCTAGTAGTGGGATAAACTGTGAACAGATTAGTATTTGGCTGTTGCAGTGCACCACCTGATGATGCATCTGTTTCTGTATTAGGTTTCCTTCTCCTTCTTTGGGTTCCAAGTCCAGTGCTTCAGATGTGCTCAGTAGAGAGCCCTGTTGAGTCCTCAGACACTTTTGTTCCTTAACTTTGAGATCATTAACTATGTGTCAAGTGTTTTTTACAATTTAAGGCAAGTCCAGATTTGGAATCTCTCTGACCAGTTTCCCAAAGGAGTAGTAAGTAGACTGAGGCACAAGCCAAATTAAGTAATAAAGTGATTTTTCCTTTCCAAATATTGGACAGGTTCTTGAATTACCAAGTGGTACTTGCAGAATAAGCAGACAGGGCTGGACAGTGAAGAGGGTTTAGGGCTAGCCAAACGCCAGTGCACCCACTATGAATCACTTACTCATTACCTGCTGTGAGATACAGATTAGGAGGAGGAGGGTAAAACAGGCTCAAGACTTTAAAGGGTATAAAAAGAAAACTATTAACAGAATTAAAAGAAGATTTGTAAGAAAATCAGAATAAACTTTAAGAACACTTCTCCTCCCTCCACACCCTCTTTTCTTTTCCACTGACAACGTAAAGAGACAAAACCTGGGACTTTCAGTCAGTTTACCACCTCTAGAATAGTCTTTTTTCAGTCCGCTTAGGGAGACGAGTCTCTCTTGCCATGCTGTGGAGACTCCTCCACAAGAAACTGCTCTCTCGTGGCTTTAATGTCACAGTGAACGAGCCGCCCAGGAAAGGAAAATCTGTTCACAGTGTGAGAGTCCCTCCCATGCCTTGCAGCTTTCCCACAGCTGCTTTCGTGGGCCATGTCAACTTATTGGGGTGCTAATTTAAGGATGAGCTGTCCTAGCATAAAACAAAGTATTTTAGGAAGGGCAGTGAAATTGTGATTATGGGAAGATCTGAAGTAGCTGAATATGTAATCTTAGAACCGAAATAGGTGAAATACTGTGTTAGCAACTCTGTATGTTGTAGCCTTTGGGTGGAGGCAGCTTTGTGCCCTGTGCTTTGAACACAAAATACTGATGTGTGGGTCTGTTTCTTAGCCAGCCCCTGTGAAAAAGAAGCGTCCTCCAGTGAAGGAAGAAGACCTCAAAGGAGCCAGAGGAAACCTTACCAAAAACCAGGAAATTAAATCCAAAACCTACCAAGTGATGAGGCAGTGTGGTAAGTCTCCTTGATTGGAAGCAATTAAGCAGAGTAAAACATTGACTTAATTGCCCTTTTCAAGTGAAAAGGTCACCTCTGGAACAGCAGCCTGCTGTTCATCTGATGGACAAGTGAAGTATTTATCAAAGGTGTATATATGTATTTCAGCAGCACTAGTTTTAGTCCCCAAATTTGGGTGATATTTCACTGATTGTCTCTCCTGGTTTTCTTCTCCAAGAACAAATGGGCTCTGCAGCACCTTCTATATTCAGCCGGGCTCGGACAGGGGGTGAAACAGTCTTTGAGAAACCGAAGGATGAGCCGGCCAAGAGCGTCTTTGGCTGACAGTGGAGCTGGACGTGTTTCACCCATATGATTGTTGTAACATTTTTCAAAATTTATGTTCCTTACACTAAAGTCACTGTAGACTCAAGCAGCTAATTTCCACTGTAAGTCCTTAAGTAGGGAATATACTCATGTCAAAGAGTAAAACTTCCATGTTCATTGTTATTACACGCTTTCTTTCTATGTATTGGACAATGTTTGCTATAATTGTTTAATAAAAAAAGGTTGTTGGACTCAGCTTGGCACACTGTGGTGACTCATTTCAGTTTGGGCTCAGATTAATTCCGTGGCCACTTTGGCACTACAGGCGATGTTTTTTTCTGTCAAATGCAAAGAAAAAGCCCCTGATGGCACAGTCTCAGTGTCCGTGCAATTTCTTCACACCATGCCCTCACCAGGAGGGAGCTGAGGAGGAGCTGATCAATGGGGCAGCCCAGAAACCTGGAGATTCCACCCGGATTTGTGTTGCCTACAGTGGCACCTTGGTGAGGGCCCTCGGGGTGGTGGCATGGCACAGGGTGGTGGCTTTCCCCTCACAGTTCTCCTTCACAGTTTCATGCTCACAGCTCCCCCCTCACGGCTCCTCTCTCACAGTTCCTGCCCACAGCTCTCCCCTCATGGCTCTCCCCTCACAGTTTCCACTCATGGCTTCCCCCTCACAGTTCCCGCTCATGGCTTCCCCCTCACAGTTCCCGCTCATGGCTTCCCCCTCACAGTTCCCGCTCATGGCTTTCCCCTCACTGTTCCCGCTCATGGCTTCCCCCTCACTGCTCCTGCTCATGGCTTCCACCTCACGGCTCTCCCCCCACGGCTCTCCCCTCACAGTTTCCCGCTCACAGTTCTCCCTCATGGTTTCTCCCTCATGGCTCCCCCTTTCACGGTTCCCCCCCACAGTTCCCTCTCACATCTCTCCCCTCACACCCTTCAGGGCAGCAGTGCCATGATTTCCCTTCATGCAGCTCAGCTGCGAGGCCAGAGGCTCGGCTCTCAGAGTGGCCCAGCACCAAGGCAGGGATTTCAGCTCGTACCCCAGTGGCTTTTTCTTCATGTCCCGCTGGACTCTGTGATTTACCAGATAGACCAATACTGATTGGTCTAATACCGATACTCAGTTGTGACGGACAAAAGACTCTCTAACAATTTAAAGTTAGGAAGTGTTTGTTTATTCAGTGCTGGGCAGCAGCCTGAGGTAACCCTCCAATACACACTGCAAAATTACAGGTGATCACAGAGTCTATTTATTGACAAAAGCTTCAAACAATTACATATTCATAATAATAGCCCCTCCCATTCTTTTCTTCCTATGGTAATTAGTTTAAATGGCTATTAAGCATTCGTGGTTGACTTTTTGAATTAAGTCTGGGGTTGGTTTTGTGGGGAGGGGTCTTAAAAAGAGGAAGTAAGGTGAGTCTTCCTCACCCTGAACTCTTGACCTTTTTTATCGACGACAATATGAATGGCTTCTGGGGGAAGTCCAATTTTTCGAAGAGTAAGTTTCTGGTTGCATTGTTCGTGTTTCTTTGGATCTGCTTACTAGTTTCATCTTTTCCCGTTGCAAGCACAGCTGAGCAAACATAAAATGACAGGTAATTAATTATTTACGTTTCAGATAACTATTTCAAGCCCAGTTTCTTCTAACTTTTAACTAGAATCATAATTTCTCTAAAATTAGTGTTTCAGATCAAGTGAGGAGTGGGGTGCCAGACTCAGCTGCCATCTCCTGCCTTACCATGGCGGTGAGAACCCAGCAAGTGTCTCTGTACACCAGCACACTCTTGAGGGGAAGCTGGTTTTATTCAATGCTGTTTACTTCTTGATTTGCTGCATTAAACGTCAAACCTGTTTTCTCCCAACCCCCAGAATGTTTCCCCTCAGCTGGATTTTTGTGCTAAAACACAAGGAACCTCTGTGGGAGCCTGCCATGCTTCCCACACACCCTGAGTCTCTGCAGCACATCTGGGGATGGTAAGGCAGATACCACCTTTGTTAAAGAAATTACTTTTATTTTACCTGACTAAGAGGTAAAAGTGATGCCAAAGTTCTCTGTGCACCATTAAATGTATTGTATTTGGCTTTTGTGTCCCAAACACTTGACAGATACAATGTGACAATGACCACACAGATCCCAGAGAGGCTGTGGAGAGGAGCTCACATAAAGTAGCAGCAACCCTTTGGCTTTAAGGGGAAAGCTTCCGTAAAGATATTGCTGGTGCATTGCCTTGCCCTGTTTTTTTTCACTTTAAAAGATTATTATTTGCAGCCCGGACCCCACCTTCTCACTTCAGTGGGCACAATTCCTCCGTGGAGCACAGACTCCTCACAGGTACACTGGCAGAGTGTTTTCCCAAGAAATATCCTTCCAGAGAATGAAAAAAATCATGGTGGAAAAAACTCCTGCCCTGATAATATTGGAGCTGCCTTTGCATTGGGTTTAACAAGCCCTCCTTAATTAACCTGTGTTGAGAAGTTGGAAGGAGGTTGTTCAATAGTTATAGAAATGGTGGTGAGGGGCAAGCGGGGCAAAATGTTGTTGCTTTCTTTATTGCAGTACAAGGGTTTGCAGGCAGGGTAGCAGAAAAGGGGAGTGCTGTATTTCAGACCCTGCTTTGGATATGTTGGTGCTCATTTAACGAAGCACAGAAACCTCTGTGTCCCACACAGAATCTACAGGGAAGCCATGTAAGGTATCTGCCAGAAAAGTGGGATTTGGCAAACAGCTCTATTTCCAGGATGTTGTCAAGTTCAATTGCTTGTGCTACTTCAAAGTATGACAATAAGGACTGGGCATCTTTTTTGGTCTTCTCATCTTTTAATGTGGACCTCATCTAAAGNTCATCTAAAGAAAGGGGGGGGGGGGGAGAGCTGACACTGTAGCCTAAATCTGTGCAGCGTAAGCAGCTCTTCTTTAACATCTGTGTGATTTTACACATGGGCATTAGAAAACTGATGGCAGATCCACTTAACTAAAGCTTTGGCTCTTGCAGCTCTTAGGCCACTAAGTGTCAAATCCTGTGTATTTTAAGGGATTAAAGCATTACACCATTACACGAGTTGTACAAGCTAATAGAATGTATAGTAGTTTAATTTTTTGTCTTTATATACATATATATATACATATATATATATGTATGTCCTGCTATAAAGGATATGGTATTTGCAAGTAGTATAAACAGTCTGCCTGAGAGGATGTCTTGGGTTTCGGTGTGACCAAAAGTATATATTCTATCACCATCTGTTGAAACCAGGTAGGGCAGTGTTCTTTATCTTTTCCATGACCCATCCTTCCTTCAGGGAGATATCTCCTATGGGCCATTGAGTCCCATGCATGACTGATAAAATTACATTAGCCTCATTGTGAGATGCTCCACCCAGGGGGAGAAGCCAAGCATTTCCGCCCTAGATAAAAATCTGAGATTTGGAACACCAAGGGAGCCTTTTTCCACTGGATTCCAGAGGAAAACCAGACCCTTCTACACCACCACTGGACCTTCAGAGGAGAACTGTGTCCTTCTACAGGACCACTGCTTCAACAGAACCACATCTGTCACTGCAGGAAGATGCAGCCACCATTTAATCAGACTGCTACCAACACCCTGAGTGACTGACAGGGTGTCAGGTTGTATTCTGACTCTGTCAGTGTTTTTGTACTACTGCATTTTATTCTAATTTTCCTATTTAGTTGTAGTTTGGTTGGTCGGTGGGTTGGTTTTTTTTATGTTTACACATACTAGTAAAGAACTGTTATTCCCATTCCCATATCTTTGCCTGAGAGCTCCTTAATTTCAAAATTGTAATAATTGGAAGGGAAGGAGTTTACATCTGCCATTACAAGGGAGACTCCCGCCTTCCTTAGTAGACATTTATCTCTCAAACAGAGACAGAGGAATAAAGTTTATTTTTAAAAAGTTACTTAAAGCACAAGCCTTGTAAGACCAGGCTGTGCTTAGCACATTCTTTGTAGTGAACTTGTAGATGTCTGGTAACTAATAAATTATTGAGCTCTGCTTTTGTGTCTCCTTGCAACTCTGAGGCCACTAGAAACTTGCTCTCCACATGGACACTTTGTAAAACAGGCATGGAGAAAACACAGCTGCTTATATTTCCACAGGAAATGTGTTAATTATGACAATGAATGGCATTACCTACCAAGGATCATGGCCTGTTGGGCAGGGAGGCACAAAGGTTGAGAAAGCCATCAGCTGTAATATCTCATGTGAATGTTGCCTGTCCTGGCAATATCCAAATCTCTGAAGTGCTTGTGATAATGTTAAGGATATGCCCTTTCAAATTATTTCTGTGGAATATGGTAGAGATTCCTGCATCTTGTTGCACAGACCAGGTCATCTGCCCAAGGGATTTCACATGACACAGTGAAATCTAATTTTAAAAAAGTATATAGAGATTTCTTAATTTTATGTGTTATGAAACATTAAAATTCTAAAGTTTAAGAGCAAAGATCTGTTGGAAAAATAAGCATTAACCAATTCCGAGTTTTACCTATGTTTAATGGGTAAATATTAAATTTCCGTGTCTCTTCAAAGTCTACATGATATCCCCAAGTAGAAGTTACTCATTAACTGATTAAGATAAACACAGATTTCATTTGAAAATTTGTTTTTTTCCAAAATGGAGCAGAGAACATTGCTTGCATTGACGGTCTTTTCCTCACTCATAGTATTAGCAGAAACTATTGATCAGAAGGTATTTGCTCTATTTTTATTATCAATATCTCATTTGCTCATTTGGTGATGCGGTGGTATCGTGGTAACTGGCCAAGCAGTGCAGGTAACTCCTCTGGTAACTACTGCCTGGGGAACCTTGGGTGGATTGAGCTGAGATTTTAGAGCTTTGGGTGTTTTTAAGGTCTTTTTGGTTGGTTGTTTGGGCTGTTATAGTACAAACATAGCAAGAAGCATTTGCAGATGTGTCTGGTCATGCTCTTCCTTTGGGATGTACGAGATCAAATTTGGGAGATCAGTAGCTCTACCTTGGTGGACGAGGTTTGGATCTTGATACAGGACCAAGCAAGCACTATGCAGTGCCAGGAGGTTTCTGATGAGTGTTTAATAATAAATATGGAATGGAAAAGAGGAAAGTAGAAGGTTATTCGCACTGTCTGGAGGATAAAACTCTGTTTTGTACCATCACAGTGGTGACTGGTGGCATTGTAAAAACATCAACGTTAGAGAGGAAGAGGAAGCTCTAAGTCAGACGGTTTGTCTGTCCATTGTGCCTATTCAGAAAAGTGTGAAGTGGAACTGAAATTCAGGCAGGTGTTGGAGGGCAGGGCCAAACCTTGTGGCTGCTTCAGGGGCAGCCAAGAGCTCTGCAGGAAGCCATGGATGGGATGTAAGGGCCCACCAGTGCCTTTGCCCTTGGGTACGTGCCTAGGTCTGGTCCTCTCTGCTTCTTTCGCCAGGGGCACAGCAAAGCTTCTTGCTATGCTGCATCCCACTGACCCCTGGTTTGTGCTGGCCACAGCCTAAAATGCTGCTGGGGCTGGGTGAGTGCAGGAGATGTAGTCCTCCTCCCTGCAGAATCTCTTGGGCACTTGGCAGTAGAGTGGATTCTGCACCGGGTAAATTTTGCAAGGACAAGCTCCTGTGTTGGAAGGATCCTCAGTGGGCAGCAATGGCCACCACGTGGCTACACTGCCTCAGTGAGCCACAGCTTGGGGCTTGGTGTTCCTTATGGCAAAACCTCGTTCTGAATGTGCTATGGGCAGGGCAGCAAACTTTTCTATTTCAGCCAGTGTCCTAACGGAGAAGAGGCCACTGGATGCTATTAATTGGCAAGCAAAGTGCAGGCGATTAATTATCAAAATAGCTAAAAATCAATTCGCCATTCAAAAGACTAGGAGGCTGCAAAAGTAAAAACAGAAGTGCAATGATATGCTCTGTTGCTGAGCTTTTTTATTTTTATCAGCTATTGGATTGTTGTGAGGCTGGTGATGCCCAGATCAGCCTTTCTCCAGTGCCACTGCTGAAACATGGGTAGGACCTTTTGAGAGACATCCCAAATGCAAAAGGAGGTGTCCATGTAGGCAGGTGCTCCAGGAAGTTCTTAGTCCAGCCACCCTCTGGGGTGTTCCAGGCAGCTCCAAAATGGTGCCCTCCTCCTTTGGGCATCAGGGGCCCTGGAAGAACCAGACCAGGAGAAACATGAGTGCTCAAAGGGCATCTCTGCTTGTGCAACCAGTGAGAGGCCCATGCAGGGTTTGAAACCTGCTAAACATCCTGTGGGACACAAGGTACCAAGTTGGAAAACAGGCAGCAAAGTAAACAACTGGGAGAGCAAATAAACAGTCACACAAAAAATGGGGCACTTCCTGAATTCAGGCTTAAAGAGGCTTCTGATCTTCCTGAGAAAAATCTTGGGCAATGACCGGAGTGATGCAGCAGCAGCTTCACTGTAACCCAAGGAGAGAAAAAGGTCCAACAGAATCTTCTGTGGAATAGCAAAATGCAGATGTAGCTGCAGGTTTTGCATGTGTTTGTGGTTGCAGAGATAGGAATAAGCAGACTGGTTCAGAACAATCCCCTCCCCAGTTTCAGCCAGGCTTTCTAACAGTTCATTCCTTCATCAAGCTTTTCCAACAGCATCATCCAGGTAAGGACTGCTTAGGAGCAAAACCTGGGTGTTTCTGTCTCAGTCTGTACATTTTTTTTCCCAGCCTGCTATTGAAATCTACAGCCTCCATGTGGACTGCAAGGTCACATCACGATTTGCTCACACTGTCATCACCAGCAGAATTGTCAACCGAGCCAATGAGTCCCGAGAGGCCACCTTTGAAGTGGAGCTACCTAAGACAGCCTTCATCACCAACTTCTCCTTGTAGGAGCAGTCCTCACCTGCGATGTGAAGGAGGCAGCTCTGAGGGGGTTCATCTTTCTGCTCAGGAGCTGCTGGGCAAAGAGAACATAGAGGGTCCTCTGGAAAAATTGCTCTGTGGGGCTAAGTAGTGGGCAGCCAAATAGAAAAGAGGTGCCCAGGGCCAGGCTGCCTGCTGCACAGGGTGGGTGACAGATGTGCTCAGTAGTGGTGTTTTTCCTGCTCCAGCCTTCTCAAGACTCTGCAGGGACAAGGGTTGTGTTGTGGTGGTGGCCCCTTTCATCTTCCTGAGTGGGGAGGGATTTGAAAGGAAACAGTGTCCCTTGCTCATGCCCAGAGAGCCATAAAAATCTTCTGTTGAGCTCCTTTCCCCAGTGCATTCCTTCTAATACTAAGTAATTTTTATGGAAACCAAACAGGTCCATCGATGGTGAAGTATACCCAGGAATAATAAAGGAGAAAGCTGCTGCTCAGAATGAGTACAACATGGCAGTCTTGCAAGGACAGAGCGCTGGCCTCGTCAAGTACGTTGCTATTCTGAGTAAGGCTGCTCCAACACCCCTCCTTGGCTTCCTGTTTGGCTGGCTGGTGGCACATTAAATCCTGGAGACAGCCACATCTCAGTGGGGACAAATGTGAAAATCAGTCTTGGGTTCTTGGTGGGAGGGGCAGTGTATCTTTGAATATATATCTGTATATTTTTAAAAAATTAGTATTTTATATATATAAAAATTCATATATATATGATTTATAGGTGGTCCTGCAATAGGCTCTAGTAGGAAGCATCCCTGTTTAGCAGTGCCTTGGGACTTGCTGTCATAGAATCACTGTATCACAGATCACAGAATGTCCTTGAAAGGGATCTACAGGGACCATCAAGTCCAACTCTCAAGTGAATGGTCCAAAGCGGGATTGAACCAACAACCACGGTGTTACTAGCACCATGCTCTGACCAATTGAGCTAATCTCAGAGTCAAGGGTCCTTAAAGATCATCTAGTTCCAAGCCCCCTGCATGGGCAGGGACACCCTTCAGGTTGCTCAGAGCTCCATCCAGCCTGGCTTCCCATCATTTGAGAGCACCTTGCCATGCTGGGATGATGCTCGGTGCTGAGTCTGTGTCCTGGCAAGCACAAAGGACCACAGCCTTGAACAGATATCACAGTTTCAGAGTGCATTTAATCTGTGCTTCACATTTAGTCCGAGGCATGCAGGGGTTTCTGCTCCATTTCTCAGCTTGCACCCATGACACATTAATGTAATATATGTGGTGTACGTAATAGCACCTGCGATGTAAAAAATCCTCTCTGTGATGAACAATGTTTACTGCTACTTTTGTTTTTAATCCCACGTGGCCCCTTGGCCTTTATTTTGCACACTTCACAAACTCTTGGCCACCAACCTTCCCTGCAGGAGACAAATCCCTGTTCTTCCCCCCCTCAGAATTACAGACAGAAAGCTGGAGCAGTTCCACGTGTCTGTCAGCGTCGCGGCTGCCAGCAAAGTCACTTTTGAGCTGATCTACGAGGAGCTGCTGAAGCGGCAGCTGGGGAAGTACGAGCTGCTCATCAAGGTCCTGCCTAAGCAGCTCGTTAAGCACTTCCAGGTGAGCTGAGCAGGGAGCAGTGCCCTGGGTTTTAGCACAGCCGTGTTCCCTCTGAGACACTGATGCTGACTTCTCTGCTGCCAGATCGATGTGCACATCTTCGAGCCCCAGGGCATTCACTTCTTGGAGACAGACAGCACATTCATGACAAACGAGTTAAGTGAGGCACTCACCAAAGAGGTGAACGAAACCAAGGTAAAGCAGCAGCTGCCAGAGTTACTGCCAGAGGCAGCTCTAAGTTATATTGCTTTAAATATTTCCATCTGATTGCTTTGCAGGCTCATATTTCATTTAAGCCAGCTCTAGATCAACAGAAGAAAAATTCTGAACTTGATGAAACACTTCTCAATGGTGATTTTGTTGTGCGTTATGATGTTAAGAGAGAAGCCACTGCTGGTGATATACAGGTAAAAAAAAAATGAAAATGCTTACAGGTCACAGATAAGTTTGAATGTAAAGTGCAATCAGCAAAACAGCAACATTTGCTTTGAAATACCAAGAATGACAGGAAACTCTTCCCATTAATCCAGGGTCAGCAAGAACTGAGGGTGATACTTGGTAAATCCCCAGAGACACCAGCTAACTGCAAACACAGATCACTCAGGAAAAAAAAACAATCTTTCAAATTTTATTCAAATACCAAATCTATATTGGTATTTCACAGATGTCTCTTTACACTCTTTTTTTTATTATTATTTTAGCTCCTCCAAAGTGTATTTGCAGCTTCTTGTAAATGAAGTTTAGAGGAATGTGATTTGTATAACTTAAA
The DNA here is from genome assembly GCA_013397075.1 of Rhabdornis inornatus. Taxonomy (NCBI): domain Eukaryota; kingdom Metazoa; phylum Chordata; class Aves; order Passeriformes; family Rhabdornithidae; genus Rhabdornis; species Rhabdornis inornatus. Next base: position 334,444 of record VWZS01006642.1, read on the forward strand.
ATGATGCTTGGTCTCTGTGATAGCTGAGGCACAACTAGATACAGCAGGAACTTAACAAATATTTATGAACCAATGCATATCCTAGGGAATAAAATAGAGTATTTTCCATGTCATTTCACTGATGAAGTATACACAGGTGTGCTAAAAGGTGGCAGCCACAGTCATTCAGCAAAGATGTACTCATAGGTAATGATAAAGAGGTAATGTGATACACAGTGATAATATGCATATATCATACATATGGCACTGAGATGTCTAATACATATGTATGTATGCATGCTGCTCTCTGGTAATTTTCTCTCTACAGACAGTCTTGCTTCCAGCTAGGAAATACATTTTACTGTCTTTAATTTAAGCTCTTTGATTTGGGCTTATTGAGAAGAGCAGAATGCTGAACATGATCTCCATTTCTTGCTATGCCAGAATGTTAAGATTTATTCTTTTTTTCTTTAGATGTACTTTTATAGATGATTTCACATTCTGTATTTCAGATTGTCAATGGATATTTTGTCCATTACTTTGCACCCCAAGAAATGCCGGTGTTTCCCAAAAATGTCATCTTTGTTATAGACCGAAGTGGCTCCATGACAGGCAGAAAAATTGAACAGGTAACTTCTCTCAAAGCATGACCTCTGTTAGCAGCAGTCACACACACCTCAGCCTTCTGAGGAAGCAACTGGAATTTCTAATTTGAAACACACTCTGGTTTTGTACACAGCAAAATGTTCAGACTTATAGAAATGCTTGAAAATACATATGCACAGGTCGAAGTTATTAAAGAGTAACTCTTGTCTGACACAACTATTTTCATGGGTACTAAACATGGAGGCAGAGAGAGCTTTCTGCATCTTTGCAGAACTTTTTTGTGTTTATGTTTTTCTTTAATGAAACTTAGAGAGTTAATTTATCTGTTATCTGTTTTATGCTTATTGATGACTGTGTATGTAGCTCTGATTGAGAGCAGACAAGCCCCCTACAGCCCTCATAGGTTGGATTTTGTGTCTGTAAGTTAAGTGAATTGTCTATTTCTAATGGTCTCAACCTAAAACTTAGCATTAGGGTTTAACAAAGACATTGAGCTGCACCTGGAACAGAGCTGTAGAGAACCCCCTCACTTTCAATCCCAGTTCTGGCATAGAAATGGAAATAATCAAAATCATGGTTTTCTCCTTGGAACAGACAAGGGATGCCCTGTTGAAGATTTTGCAGGACCTCCGCCCAGAAGATCATTTCAGCTTTATCACCTTCAACCACAAAGTGGCAGAGTGGAAGAGCTCTTTGCTGCCAGCCACTGAAGAGAACGTGGCCAGTGCTGCAGCTTTCGTGCAGACTCTCGCTGCCAGGGGAGGTACACATGCTTGTAGCCACAAACATGCACCCAGTGGAATTAATTGCTTAGAAAATAATTATTTTTTTAGTTATATAGTGCTCCAGAGCTACCACCAGTGCTTACAAAGCAAGTAAGTTTTTAAGACTTTTAAGTGATGAGTGGGAAAGAAAGCCTGTAAGTGGACAGGCTGTGACTATATTATGAGATAGATAGAGTTATATAATATGTAAGAGATGCTTACAGCACATCACTATGAACCATACAAACCACAAAGTTTTGTTTCCTATTTTTATCACGGAGACAATTAGAAGATTCCTTGGTAGGACATTTTTTTACAGAAAAATGGCAATTCACTCAACATTTGACAGCAATTTGCTAGCTTTTTTTTTCTTTTTATATCAAGTGTCCCCTTGAAAAACAAACAAGAAAACCACATTCAAAGTTATACTCCTTTGTAAGCCATGCCACAGAAATAAAACAGGCAAAACAGACATGTGGCATTTCAGTTGGTGCATCAGTCAGTGTGCCTGGTGTTATTGTTTAGTTTAAAGCACATCTCAAGGGCTCTGTCTCCATTCAATGTTACTCTGTCAGTATCAACAGAAGTTTCCTACCCCAGGCGCTAACACCAATAAACCCACCATGCTCAGCTCTTTCCTCTGACTTCTTATATAAGGCAGGGAAACTTTTCTTAAATATAGGTTAACAGTTGACAGTGTGTTTACTTAAGCACTTTTTAATGGCTCTAGACATGTTTGTATTTCTCATGACATATGTGTGGAAAATGCTCCCAAAAGAATTCTCTGGCACTGCCTTGCAATATAACACCCGGTAATTAAGTCCAGTAGGCTAAGTCCCTAAATCCTCCTCTCTTGGAAGGATTACTTCCTGCAGAAAACTTTAAACAAGTGTGCAGGGCCTGTGCAGATGGAGGGCAGCAGTCCCTGCAGATGATTCTCCTGTTCAGGTGGGCGATGCCTGCTCTCTCATTGTAGGCACAGACATCAATGGTGCCCTGCTGTCTGCCGTGGGCATGCTGGAGAAAGCCGAGGGGCTGCTAGAGCACACAATCTCCATGATTATTTTGCTGACAGATGGCGAGCCCACTTCTGGTGAGTGAATGAATGAAACCCTCCTCTGGGGTTTTTTATCTTTCTATCTTTTACACTTGCATCCCAGTATTGATAGACCTAGCCTGTGTTCTAGAAGAGCTGTGGAATATGCAGGCTGAGCTACTGCTGGGTCTGGAGAGGGGGATTATGAGAGGGCTTTGCTGAGGGCTGTAGGGAGTGATGGCAGAGCCTGCCTGCCTCTGACTGCACATCCTTTAGCTGGGAATTGTTTTGCTGCATACTGTTGGCTTCCCAGTCTATAAACCCGAGGGAGTTGAAGACACTCCAGGCACAGCTGAAACAGAGAAGTAAAATACCTAGAGACAAAACATGGACATTCTGCAGACACTGTGTACAGTCCTATTTGAGAGAGAGGCTTCTTCACCCTTTGTGCCTCAATCTTGAGATATTTTCAAGGTGCTTCTTGTTCTGTATTCTTTGCCATGTCTTAATTAGTGATCAGCTGTGACAGCACAAACCAAAGGATTGAGATTGAAATATCAGGTGAAATAAGCAACAACTCCCAGTGCAATGGCACCAACTCCCTTGTCTTGTACAGGGGTTTGTCTTAGCTTTGTTTGGCACCAGCATCACTCCAAGACCAGTAATATTAATTCATCTGTAAGCCCTTAATAATATCAATCTGCCTTTTAGATTGTGTGAGCCATCCTGCTTTGGGGTTTGTTGATTTTATTTGGGTTTTTTAATAAAATTCAGCTCACAGTGCTGCCTCCCCAGCAGAGTCACAGCGAGTCTCTCTCACATCCAGCAGTTGGAAATCAGGCCAGGGTGGAGTGTCAGGCATTATTGCATACATTGCCTTCCTTAGCAAAGCAGCTGAAAGGGAAAAATCTCAGCTGCTCCCACAGTATTGCTACAGGCAGTGACAGTTTCTGCCTGGAAATGCTGATGGAGGAGCTCTGGTGCATGGCCATCAGCAGCTCTTCAAATGGGGTAAGATGATGGTGTGACAATCTTTTCTCTCTGTCATACAAGGGAGCTGGGAGAGAAGCATGGCTGAGTTCATTGGCAGTTTGTTGGAATTGCAGCATTAACCAATCCATTCTTCCCTGAATTGACAGACATAATTTTTATGGATGGTACTTGTCTTTTGAATGCTTGATGAAGTGTATCCATCCCTCCTGTTGTAACTTGTGGTGTGTGCCCCTTCTGCTTTAAAAACCTCCTCTGGCCCTGTAATCCTATAAAATATTTTGCACTTAGCCATGACAACATCAGTAGAGCCTAGTAAAAGTCATTAGAGGAGAATCACGTTCTGGCATTCCATATGCAGAGCTGTGCTTTCATTTCCAATTTAATTACCAGCATTCTATCCTCTATCTTTTTAGCATTTTATTCTGAATTATTTTTTTAAACTTCAGGCAGAATTTTCCATTAACTTGCTGCAGTCTTTTTGCACTTGAAAAGACCCAAACCCACAACGGTGTTTTTGTTTCATTTACAGGTGAGAGCAATGTGGAAGTAATTCAAGAAAATGTTCAGGAAGCAATCAATGGGAAATATGCTCTTTTCTGCCTTGGCTTTGGGTTTGATGTCAGTTACAAATTCTTGGAGAAAATGGCCCTGAGCAATGGGGGAATAGCACGGCGTATCTATGAAAATGCTGATGCAGCCCTGCAGCTCCAGGTCAGGAGTAAGGAATGTGCCAGGAAAACCATCTATCAGCTACAGCTCATGTCTAGTCCTAGCAGAAAAATCACAGATTTTCCTAGATGAAATGTTGGGGTTGAGGTTACCTGTTACTTTAGTGGAGGGAGGAAGGCAGTTTTGGGGTATCTGAGGGTTTGTACCCTCCACGTATCCACAACTCAAAGTCTTCAAATTAGCCCCATTCAGACAAACTGGGAAAATGACACATTTCTGTACTGTAAACAGAGAAATTGTCCAGGGGAAGTGAACAATTTCTGAGTTTGCAGTAGTCTTGCACTACTCAAGAAAAGCTTTTTAAAGGGGCTTTACACATTCAACATACTGCTTTGCACAATTTTGCTGTCATTTGTGTGTGTTCTCTGTCTCACTGCTTTTCTTTAGGGCTTTTATCAAGAGGTGGCTACCCCAATATTAATGCAAATTGAAATGCAGTATCCAGAAAATTCCATTGAAGGATTAACCAAGAACAATTTCAAGCTCTTTTTTGAGGGATCTGAAATTATAGTGTCTGGAAAAATTAGCAATGAGCTGGATCTTTTGCCAGTGGAAATTAAAGCTCAGTCAGTAAGTGTTTAGTTTACTAATTGTGAAAAATATCTCTCCCTTCTGTCTTTTGTAGCACAATAGGAGGCTTCAAGAAGTGTTTTGTGTTTAGTATATGTTCTTTACATTTGGGCTTTCAGCTGTTTTCCTACTGTTTGAACTCTTAGATAATTTGCTAAAATTATCCTTTCTTGAATTTGCTACAAAAGAAAAACCTTGAAGAATATCCACAAATAAGCAAACAGTAATTTTAATTAAATTTTGATTCTTTAACAAAATCTAAATATTTTTGCCTTTTAAGTACTTTTAGGTTTCCATTGTTACAATGAAGTAGGAAATCTCAGTTATTCATCTCAAAAATGCTGAAATAGAATTTAATTACCTCTTTTTTTCATCATTGTTTCAAGACCAGAAATACATGCTTTTTAGATACTTTGGAGTTGCATTTTCTAATGGGAAAGAACAAAATTGAAGGACAACTGGTACTGAAAGATATTCTTTTAAGTCTAATAATGTGACTATAAATGAAGTTTGGAGCTGTTCTTTTGATGGTCAGTTTTCTCCCATTTCAGCACACGAGTAACTTGACTCTTAAGGAAGAAGCAAATGTCAAAGAGAAAGAGCAAGTGTTCCAAAATCAAAGATACATCTTTGGGAATTTCATAGAGAGGCTGTGGGCTTACTTGAGCATTCAGCAGCTTCTGGAAAAAGCGTAAGTGAATTTAATGCTGCACATAACAAACTTCTGACTTCTCAAAACACAAATTCCTTATTCACAAATGATATGATCAGAAAATAGAAAGAAACAGAAATATTTCTCCAGACAGTATCAAAAACATAAGCTACTGGGAGAATACTACATTACTGTATGATGAACATGAAGTGCCATTCAGTTTTTGGCAGCACTACAACATTCAATTTCTTATATATATGAACACATAATGTGACACATTCTTCATGACATTACTATGAAATAGATTTTAATTGCATGGATGTGTTGAGCTGTTCTTGCACATCCAGAAATATTGTCTGTAGATAAGGAAATGGCAATAGCTAGGGAGTAGAACAATATGGACCTCCATAAGATACTTCACAGATCATGTATCTATTACTTTTATGTATTTAAACCATACATAGGCTCCAGTGTTGCAAAGAATTAAGCATTTCCGTAATTTCAGGCACATGAACAGCTGAGTTATCCCCATAAGACTACTGACCCTTCAATAATAAATATCTGTGGAGACACAACCAACATGTAAAGGAATCTGAAGATGATTTGTTCATAGTCTCTACACATTTTTGCTTCATCATTAACACAGACTTCAGTATTTCAGCGCAAGAAGAGGACCAGAAGGCCCTGGAGGTCCAAGCCTTGGATCTGTCCCTGCAGTACAGCTTTGTCACACCCCTCACTTCCATGGTGGTCACCAAACCTCAGCAGAAGGAGGAGCTGGCAAACAAACCCACCGAGGCAGGTAAAATCAGCCCTCCCTGAAACACTCTGCTCTTCTTGATTCATTGTTGTTGACTTCCACTTCGGTTCATTTGATAGTGATAGAATGAGGCAAATTGGAGGCAGGAGTTCAGGGATTGGCTTGCAGGATTTTTTTGAAAGGTGAAGTGATGAAACAGGCACTACAATTGAAATGGAAAATGGTTTGTTTAAATATTAAGTGAAGGTAGTCTAACAGCTGTTACTATTGTATTCTTGACAATGCAAAAGGGTTCTACACTTTTCTCTGTAGCATTTAAGTGGAAAAATGAATGCAGGGGGGAAAGCGTGGCCTCAGTCAGAGTTTTGCAAGTGCTCTCTATACTCATCCTTTAACATAAAAAACCTCATCACCTGAAGCCCTTGTCCCAGTTTTCTGGTTCACATGGGTAAAGTAATTCAGTGTTGACTGTATGACACTCATGTGCCCCTCTTCCTCTTGACAGATAATGAGGAGACTGAGAGTCTTCAAGTACGAGGTAAATGTTTTCTTCTCTTCCAGCAGCATATTTTCATAGTTTCTAATAAAAATTAAAAAAAAAAAAAAACTAACCCAAAACAAACAAAAGAGTTCATGGGGGTTGTTCTGTAGAGGGAAGTATCTGACATTTGAAAAAATGTGTGAAGTAAATTGTAAGCAATACCTGCTTATGCCACAGTCTCTGCAGGTTTTGAGTCAATAACAGGGTCAAAGGGAGAAAATCTTCCATTAAGAAAGTCTCAAAGGTCAAAATTATCTATGCTCTTGAGGAAAAGTAGTTCTTCAAGTCAATGGTGTTAATGCTGCTTTCTGCTTCTTCTTATCACATGTGAAGCATCTTTCAAAAGATCCCGCTCAAGAATCCCTTCTGAGGATGATTTGGGTATTTTTTTCTTCTCTGGAAACTGCATTTATTTGAATAATTATTTTATAGGTGAAGAACCTTGGTTTTGCTCTAGTTCTTTCACAGAAATGTATCTAGAGAATCACAATGCTGCCCTGTTCTTGGAGGTTGCCTCTTTCAAAGTGATTCTGGGAAGTTCAATAGCAGAACCAGTCCTGTAAGGTATGTAATGCAATCCTGAGTAAAACACAGACACTCTCTTTTCTTTCTCCAGGTTCTCGTATAGTGAGCAGTGGTAAGTACTTGTATAGTGAGCTGCTGGTAAGTACTCCTCCTCTGTTTCTATTCAGAACAATTCTATGAAGTTAATTTCATATGTAGGGTCATATCAACCTTAGTCTAGTAAATGTAATTGGATTGGAGATGCCCACTTGATACACAATTTAGTTTTTATTATGTGTATTTCAGTCCATATATATTTTAGAATGAACTATAAACTTTTGAAAACAATCTTGGTCCCTTTTCAGAAATAAAAAACCTACCTCCTGAAAATAAATGTGAAAGATCTGGAAAAGTATGTATTAGTAAGCTGAAAGAAATGGATATAAAAACAAAATAATTCACCAGTCCAGGGGTATCCAGAAAAGTCAGTGGACAACAAGCAGGACAGATTCCCTGTTTCAAAGGGTGGGGAGGGAGGTGCAAGGCATAAACTCAAAGCAACAAAACATTGGGAAAACCCTTTTCTTTCAGGTCGAAGGCGCTCTGGGCTCCAAACTGGCAGCAACAGGAAGATGTTTTCCAACTACAGAGGTAGCTGCTCACAGTGGGTTCAGAGGGGCTGGGCTGGGTGTGCTGCGTTCAACACTGCCCAGTGACCCTTGAAAACACAGCTCTAAACCCTCCCACAGCTCCAGATGAGCATGGGCTCATGGCATGGTCCAGCCTGGGAGAAATAGGCACTGCATGTTGTGCCATTTTCCCCATTGGGCCCTCTCATCTTAGGCAAAGCTCTCTGTAGTCATCAGTGAAGAGCTCTGCTGAAAAGGCTTCTGTCCAGCATTTGTTCCAGTTCATCAGCTGACTTAGAGAAAATTGTTAATTAAACTCTTCTTACTAATTTTAATTATTTCAGGTCCCAGGTTAAGAGATGCCATAGGAGCACAACCTGTTGGTAAGTGACACACATCCTAGTCCCATTTCAATTATTAATGTAACTAATAGTGTAATGTACACTTTTTCATGCAACAATGCTTTTCCTGACTGCATCAACTCTGAAAATCTTTTACCTCTTCTTGCAAACCTTGGCTAGCTCTTTCCATTTAAGTAGAAAATATCCCTGTGTTCCATGAGAAGACCTCTTTGGCTCGAGGGTATAAGAAATGCAGTACAACAAATCTTCAGCCTAAGCCTTTTTAAGGGCTCTTTGTCCTTATTAAACTCTATATTTAAAATCTGTTGGTTTCATTCATTCAATATGCTGTGCCTGGGTGTACTTTTCAACAGTTATTACTTTGTTTTTAATAATTCTATCCTATAAAAGCTGTAGCTGCTGTTTTAGGTATAAATCTATAAATTATTTTTGCTCTGCCTGTCCAGGGCACAGGCTTGATTTTTTTGGTTGCTGATATTTTCCTTCTGTCTTTTCAGCCTATGAACATCCACAACTTCTCTTGCAATTACCCAGACAAAACGAAAGAATCTGCTTAAATATTGATAAAACAGCACAAACCTCTATCCACCTGGTGTCAGATCCAGAGCAGGGTGAGTGAGCCACGTTAACCCACTACCAAAACAAGGAGAGTCACTGGGTCTGTGAGTGCAGTTGGTGTTTTTGGGAATAACCTCCTCTCATGAAGAACCTTGCACTGACCAGAGAGCCTGTGGTAAATTCTCCCTTTCTGTTAGGTAATATTAATAGAGGTGCAACAGCTGGGGGCACTTCTCACAGGTCTGGCTGAGGGTTACCTTCTCCTCCTGGTGTCACATCGTCCTCGGACCTTAGGGTTTTCTCTTACCCAGCCATTGGGGCTTTGGGGGATTCAGAGACCTTAAACCTCATGGTCCCTGTGTGCCAACAGAAAGATGCGTGCTCTTGATGCACAGCAGATTTTCTGTGGTCCAGTCCTTGAGGAGCCATGGCCTGGGCACCTGCTCTGATTATGGAACAGAGACATCTCTGTGCAGAAGGTGGAAGCATGGGGTTAAACAGACTCTAAACATTCTTGGGGCATGTGGAGCTGAAATCCAGAAATGTCCCACAAAACTAGATTTGAGACCCTGGAGACATTTCAGTAACAAAACTGGAGCAGATTTATTAAGATCACTTGTACCTTAAGAGAAGAATCACCTGACAAATTTGTATTAAAGGACTCACTGTGACGGGGAAACTTGGAGATGGAATAAATCACTTTGTGCAGTTTGATATTAACTATGAGAATCCCCCTGTGCAAATCCATGTCTGCACTGATGCAATCTTTGTAAGCCACAACAACCAGAGCGATTGGCTGTCATGGGCAGAGTCAGCCTCCTCCACCATCCAGGGGTAAGAAATATCTTCCTGTCCTTTCCTAAACTTGAAAATGTGTCAGATCTTTGTTCATTCAGGCCTCTCCCATTTACCTGAAGTAAGTGCTTCCAAATGTCCTTCTCCAGCAAGTATATTAGTGTGAGTAGCAGCAGGGTATCTTCATAATACCCCATTTCAAATTTGGAGAAGAAAATAAGTTTGATTTTAATTCTCCATGCCTGTGTAAAGAGAGCCAGAACAACTGCACCATCAGCCTGCTGTTCATGTATTTATGTTCCAAAGGAAAGGAGCCATGCAGAGCAGCCTGGTGCCACCAGCAGCCACCTTGTGTTCCTCCAGGGCAGAGCGAGTGCTGCCAAGTGATGGCTTTGACATTTACTGTCCCTTTTATACAGCACTTGGCTCCACACAGACTGGGGTTTCTTTCTCCTTAGTTTTAGCAATAACTCCCGTCTGGGAGGCTGACATTTTTTATAGGCAGGCATAAAGTGTTGGAATAGCTGTCTGTAACTAAATGTCCACTGTAGGAGAAGGGATACTTTATAAGCAGACTTTATTTGTTAGAGTAATTAGAGCAGGATCCTTCAGTGCCACAAGGAAGAGTTGAGTGTAGCTGGTTCCCCCAGCCTTTTTATATTGCTGGAATAAGTCTCCACAAGGATCCCCTGCTGGCCTGGAGCAGACAGAACACACATCACTGCTCCCCCACACGCAGTGCTAGACAATAACAAGTCCTACAACAACTGCTTTCAATTATTCTTGTAATCTAAACAAAGCCAAGAACTTGCTGGATTTATGTCCCAGCATAATTTGCTAAGCAGAATGGTCCTCCTGCTTCAATCCAGTCCCGAGCCCTTGCATCAGCACTTTGCTGGTGGCTTTGTTAATCCTGTCTGCAGGGAGCAAAATGACAGTGACATTTGTGTTCTGCAAGACCACCTGGGATCACAATAACATTAATAGGTCAGAAGAAAGGCAAGGTCTGCAACACTTGTGAAATATCCAAGAAAAAAAAGTTGCCTTGTTAATAAAAAAGATTGAATTATTTTATTAGTCTACCTTTTTTCTCATTAAAATGGTAAGAATTTTTTTTTCCTACCCAAGCATTTCTTGTCATCGTGGATAACAAGGTGTATTCATCGGCAAAAAACTGTCCCCTGGTATATTTGCAAGACCTGTTGTGCAGTACAGAGAGAAAAGATACTCTAGTCAATATTTTCTAGCTTAAAAATAACTACAAACAGATCAGAAAAAATGCAATTGCAAAGAGATAAAAGGCAAAAATTAAATTATTTTGATCAATTAATGTCAGTTAGTTAAATAACATATTCTTTATTTACATTCTTCTTGGAAATAATTTCATCATTTACTTCCTAGGCTGAGAGTATCAGTTGAAAAGGAAAGGAGTATTACAGCATCACTGCCTGGTACAGTCACAGTAAAAATTTCCTTGGTCAAGTTTCCAGACGATTTCCTTGGGCTCTACTTCTTGAACACCGACCACTTTTCAGACCAAGTCACTGGAGTTCTTGGTGAGTATTGTATGGATGGGTGCAGCAAAGAATGCTCTTGGAACTCAGCTCCTGAAATGAGAGTGCAGCCAGGGGTTTGTTTCAGGGAGTTCTTGAGGAACTTCGCATTTAATTTGTCCTTTTTGGACATTTAGCTTTCACTGCCCAGCAATCCCAAAAAGGGGAGGTCTCACTCTGGAAACATAAAACATGTAACACAATGCTTTTCCACTCTCCAGTGGCACAACCCTAAGTAGCCCATTATGGGTTTAGAATATGTTAAAATAAGACAGAAACAACAGTTGGGCTTAACCTCAGCAGTGCTGTGGAATAACATGATTGATGCAGAAAATTCATTCGATGTCAAATAACAGACTATAAATAATGGACATAAAATTGTAAACAATCAGGGTTAGGAAATGAAAGCCAGCTGCTCCTGAACATCCTGGCTCCAAAAATCCTGGTGGGACCTAAGATGAAGTTGTTTTGGAAACATTGCAAATGGAGAGGCTCCATATTCCAAAAACCACAAGGAAGAAATAATTGTGAAAAGCCATCAGAGCAAGGCTGAACCTTCCTGTGGAGAATGTTAGGGATAATAGGAGATCACAGATGAAACAGAGGAATTTTCTGAACTTACTAAATGGAGCACCCAAACATGATCTTTGTTTTGTTTTCTGAGCTGAACAGCTGCTCTCCTGGTGTTAGAGCTGCCATTTGGCTTAAACAAACAGCAACACTCAGCTGGTTTGTATATTTTAATAATTTCTGTGTCTGTTGCTTAGGTCAATTTTATTCAAAAGCACAGTTTGAGAGTAACTCCAACAATGATCAGAGAGCTATGGAAAGACTCCTGAGAGTGTCTGGATCTGAGCACAAGGTTTCCAGGTACCAGATATTGGGGAGGGGAAGGGATCAGATGGATGACTGTGCTTTGAGATGTATTTTATCAGCAAATACCAGAGGTCAAAAGAAGTGAAACTGAGGAGTGTTTGTAAGAACACACCTCTTTGGTGTAAACAACCTGTGTTCTAATTTTTCCCCAACAACCTGCATTTGTTGTTTAAATGATGCTACAGGGCTCAAGGCTTCTATTTCATTGGGGGAAATAGTTAGACCCTGGGGGTACAGCTGGCATTGTTTTCCTGGGCAGGGGGGGTGTTTCCTCAGCTGAATTTACCATGAGAAAAGTTTTCTATCCTTCCACTGCTTGTAGCACACGTCTGTGATGGGGAATAAATGCTGTGAGTGTGCAAGTCCTGGGAGTGCTGAGTTGCCTCTGACTCCTGGTGCCATCTGAATATCAGGGCAATTCTGGCCCTGTCCTTTGATTGTGTTATCACAATTTCTCTTGTTTTAATTTCATTTCAGGTTGTACACGAAAGATTACAGGCTGGAGTCAGCCAGTGAACCTGTTTCCTGCTGGTCAATAGATCTAACTCCCTAGAAAAAAAAGTTCTGTGAAGAAAATTATGCAAATGAAGCTCTTTCAAGTATTTTTGAAACTTTCATCAAGAAAACCACACAGTTAAAGCCTTACTGTTGCTCTATATATGTGTCACAAATATTTTACCTTGAAATAATTATACTCTCAAGATATGATGGTGCTTGCTTGTTTGCTATTTGACAATTATTTCTAATCTGCAATGTGGTTTTGTTGTTGAAAATTTATGTGAATGAACTAAATAAAATTGATACTATCAGCTCACAGTTTGATATGCACACGTGGACTTACGTTTCCAAATAAAAATCAGTAGTGGCATCATCCAAGCCAACAAATGTGTCATGCAAACAGTAATAGATTTCTAAAACTTTACCCACTTATAGATGGTAATGTTCTTGAACCACACGTTTGTGAAAACACCATGAAGTTTGAGGCAGTATTAGTTTACCACGTCTCTCATTTTCTATTTTATTGCTGTGTCAGGGCTCTCTTGGAGGTTGTTCTGTCAGACTATTCAAAGCTCATGAAATCAGCAATGAAAGAGGCTGTGTGTGGGATGCAAACCCACACCAGCTGTGGTCCAGTTCATTGTTGCAAAAGTATCTGAGGCTCCCTTTTGAAAACATCTGCAGGACAGCCATTGGCTGCTTGCAAAACCTCTGGTTACAAAACACAGCATTCCAACCCCAAAAGTTAGCAGCTTTTTCGGCACAATTTCATACATATTGCAAACATTGAAAGGTGTTTTACAAATAATGAACACCTCAAACCCAACCTTCTGTGCACAGAGGTAACACTGCAGAGCAAACACATACACAGAAGCCTCTGCCCATGAAATCCAAGCTGTAGTCTCAGTCTTCTTCTTTTTGTAAGTTTTAATTCCAAAACAATTTTGTTTTAGAATTTCAGTTCCTCTGTATCTTTGAAGCCATAAATATGCCAGCATTGTAGGCAGTTTAACAGAAGCTGCTTTCTATCCTGCCAATAATATATAACTGGAAAAACCTTTTCATTTTAAAGCAATGTACTAAAAGAGAAACAATTTCTTGCCAAAGTCAATAAGCTAAAACAAACTGTGTAATTAGAAGCCTGTTTTGTAAAAGAACCGTGCAGACATGATGCCAAGATATGTTAGTGTGAATTGCTTGTACTTTCAAGGTGCTGATTTTGCTGCACAAATTATATGACAAACAATGTGGAATTTGGAAACAGGAAGCAACATATTGCTCACTTCACTGCATCAAAAACAGGCTTCCCAATCTGATTGTTTCCATTATAGATTAACTTGGGATTTGAATCACAAGCTGTTGACCCAGGGTTATATCAGCAGACTTGCTGCAAATTAAATATTCCCTGCTTTGAGCTGTAGGGTGTCTGTGTGTTACCTCCTGCCCTGCTGCCAGCAGCAGGGATGGAAGCAGCACTGAGGGAGCAGTGGCTCATGGCTGGGGCAGCTTTCACCTGGGACCCTCTGCTTTTAGCAAGGCTCAAGCAGGTGCAGGCCATGCTCGAGAGCTGCACTCAAACTGCAGTGCCTGAGCTTTCCCAGGCAGCTGCTGCCCTGCTAATGCAGTTCTCTCTTGCTGCAAAGAAGCTCTGGGCCAGGGAATTTATTAAGGTATGATAGAAACTCCTCACATTTTTCAAAGATTTTATCTGACTTTGAATAGACAAGCTGTGCTGACAGAGATTTCTGTGCTTTCTGCAGCAGCCTGAAGCTGCTGGTGTGCCTGGTTACTGCAGCTCCCAAATCCACGTAGTGCTGCTTCCCCTCTGCACATGTGCTTTCCATTCTGTAAGGAGGTGCCATGCCACTCTTCACTTGAATTGTGTCTTAATTTGTTGTTTAGTCTCCTCCTGTGCTTTCCAAGCCCCCAAGTGAGTTCTGGTGGATTTCTGGTTTCCTATGTTCCCTTCCCTTGCTCAGAAGCTAAAGGCAGATGCAGTAATGAATATTTGGCATTTTGTAATTTCTATTTTCAATACAAAATAGTGCCAGTGTATATGTAACAGATCTATACATATCTCACGGGATATGGCCCCGAACTTCTCTTTTAATCAGCACTGTAGCCAGGAGGAGTAAATGTTTTATCTAACTGTGAGCATCTGCCTGCTGCTTCTCTCTGCCCTATTACCTACATTTGCTGTTACCTCCTGCCTTGCAAGAATCTCTGAGGGCTTATTGAACAGGAGACAATGCAAAAGCAGACCAGAGTCCCTGAGAGCAACTCGTGGCTCTCAATTCAGTCACAGACAAGACTCCAGAGATTTGCCTCATCCCTATAAACCAAACAGGAAAGTTCTGGCTGGCCCAGGATTGTCTTGTGCCCAAACTCTGCCAGCCAAGTAGGTCAAGGTCTGCTGTCCACTGCTCTGCTCTATTGTGTGAATGGAGCAAGGGAGGATGGGAACAGCCCCCATGGGCAGTGCCACAGCTCCTGTCTCAGGATCCAAAATGGATCATTCCTTTACTACATTCTATTCCGTCTAATTAATTCTCTTACAATAAAAATTAAGAACCATTTAAACTTATTAGTTTCAATGTTCTGGTCATCTCTCCGTCCTTCCTGTTGCTCTCCCTGCCTTCCTCATTTTTCAGTCACTTATTACCTTCTGTAGAAATTACTGTTTTCTTTCACCATTTCTGTCTGGATTTAGCAGGCAAAGATCTGCAGCCACTGTGACACTCTCTCCCCTCAGCTATTTTTTTTCTTCTACAGAACTGCTGCTTTCAGTAAAGGATTTTGCTCCTCAAAAAGTCCTGTATCTCCCATAAATTTAACAGTAAGTATAGCTTTCCTCAATTTTTTTTCTCTTTCATTTTTCTGTTGCATTTTTGTTCACGTCTACCTTCAATTGAAAGAATTGAAGTTCTTTCACTTTAACCTATCACATCTATCATCTGTTTCTCCCACTACACTCCTCTTTGTGTTCTGCATTCTAGTTTTCCATGCAATGATTTTCCTTGTCCTACTACTGTTGGGGAATTTTCTGCTTTGCCATGTGAGACCATAACTGCCTTTTTGTGGCTGGTTTGATTAAAAGAAATCTCGAAGTAGATAAGAAATATAGTGGGGAGAGAACATGTTTTTGGTTGGTTGGTTTTTGCTTTAGAAGTAAGAGCTTGCAATTTCTTGCAGTAAAAAATGAATATATAAACAAATGAGGCACTTGCCCTGAATGTGTTCATAAATTCTTTTATGGGAACTGAAGGAAGGGTCTTCCTCAAGAAAGATACAATCCCAAAAAGCTATCATTACTCAAATGTGAATGCTGCTTGCAGCCTTGGTGTTTCATTGATTTACAAAGATTCAGACATTCAAAAGTTAGGTTCAAATTAAAATGCTAAAATCCAGAAGTCCTGCATGCCAACAGTCACCCCTTGTGCTGGCAGCAGCCTTCAGCACTGCACAGTCAAGAGGTCAGGTGGTTCCAAGTACCAAGGGATTATCCCAAAATCTGGGCTGGGCTATCAGATGTCCTCTTGTGCTCAATTTCAAAATGCATCTGGCACCCTGGGCTTTGTGAAACTGGCATGAGAACATTCAGCTGTTGGAATAACAAAACCAGGCACTGAGTACTGATACTTGTGTTTAATCACTCCTGTCACTCATTTATTGATTAAAAATTGGCTAGAGGATTTCTGTTATGTTTTAAAAGTAACACTTTTTAAGTCAGAATTTTAAAACTAATAAGGAGAACATTTCAGAGGATGAGGGATCACTTCAGATTGGATGAAATACACAGTAAAACTCTCTATGAGAATCCACCATACCTTGTCCTTGCTAAACATGGTATGCTTATATGCTTTGAATAGTTCTCGAATGTTGAAAATACTGTTCTTTCAGACAAATATCATCTGCCTGTGCATTTGGAGGAAACTGTAGTTGCTTAAAAGAGACTGGAAACAATATAATCTGTGTGAACACCATCTATCAGCCCAGCTCCATTGTCATGGACAAACCAGCAAGGAATATCAACCCCGTGGTTAGGATCTCTTCTGTAATCCTTCTGCCAGCCCCTGAAAGGAAAAACACAGCCATGGGACTTCTGAGGTAGGAACTGCACCTGGACAAGGAATCTTGCCTAAGTCTTTGCTAAAGACTTCACTATTTTATACCTTGTTACTGTCAGTTCATTGTTTTTAATGATCATTGTGGCATCTGGTTTCTTGGGATCAGAGCCAGGATGAACTTCAAGTATGGTGAAGTCAATGGGCTGGAAAAACTGTCCTAAAAAGAGAAGCCAAAATTACCATTTCAGGCATTAAAACAGACGCAAACCAAACAGAAATCCTGGAATTTCTACATTCCTGTGCTGCTTTCCATGTCCCTTCAAGGTTTTGATTGGATAAGCAAACACCAAGTTTCAGATAAGGCTGAACATATGCCTATGGTATAATTGGTATTATTTTCTGTTGATAAGTCAGAATTGTATCCACATCATCTGGATGCAAATTCCAGCTTCTGAGAACACAGAACAATTATAGCCTTTTCCAGATATCCTTCAAGATATCCTCACTTGGTGTCCTGTCTATTCTGTTGAATTTATTATATGCTTTCCAAGTCCTCAGCTTTTTAAAAATCAAATAATACATGTATTGATCTCTCAAATTTCTGGGTGTGATTTTTCTCAGCACAAGTACAATATTCTGTCTATAAATTATGTAGTCTCATAAGGAAAGACCAGCAGGGAAACACTAAACAAAGTCATACCTAATAATCCATGGGTCTGTTCAGATAATTTATCACTTTTCAATGTATACAGTCCTAGGAAATCTTGGTGGAGAGGATGTTTCTTCCATACTTGGTGCAAAACAACAACAAATGAGATACCACTGCCCATTGAGAGCACCAGATTTTTTTTTCTGTTAATTATCAAAGTTAAACTGAGGAAAAAAGAAAAACATGACTTAGAACATTGTGTTTAGCAGAGTTAACAGCAACAGAAAGAAATGTGAGAAAGGAAACGATTGTAGCTTTATAAACTGCTCAGTGTTTTTTAAGAGAGAGGGTTTGCTGCCTGATTTGGTCCATGGAGTCTCTCTGTGTGTTCACAGACAGTCACAGAATCAGATTAAATGACATTGGAAAAGGCTACCTGGCCTTTAAACTTTTCAGTAAGATGTTTTTAGCAAAACCCATCCTTTAACAGTGTACTTAGTCACAGACAGGTTGGTGATATGTACATACAGTGCCTCATGCTCAGTGATACAAATTCTATTGATAAAACCATCACTTCTTTGCCTGGATGCTACATTACACTTTTTACTTTAGTTTTTCAGAGAAGTCAGCTCCCAAACTGCCTATTTTAGTGCTAGGATAGAGAAGATTTGCTTCTGATTGTGTCAGTGATATCATCCATGTTTTTATCACAATAAAAAATCATGTATATGAATGACAGTTTGCTCTTTCTGCTGCACTGCCAGGCCTTGAGAAGGAATTTTATGTTACACAGTGAAATATAAAGAAGGAGAAAGACAAAATGTTGCCTGTTCCTTCTATAAACTTTTTGCACAGGTATAAATAATTCTGTAATAGATCTCATGAGAAATATACCTGCTGACAAGAAAAAATATACCAATTCTGTAACTGCCACAACTTCCATATTTTTCATGGAGCTGTTTTTGAGCACTATTTTGCCTTTGAAAGATTACACACTGAAGTTGTGTAATGTCTGAAGATGTCTGAAGCTACTCCTTAAGTATTTGCATGACACTGCTACATAGAGCACAATACCAAATCTAGTTTTACCTTAGTCATAGCAATAGAAAATCAGGGAAAAGTCTTCATTTACTTATTTCAAGCAGAGGAATTTGTGAATAATTCAGCAGTTACACAACAAAGTAGAGAGCAGAATCCAGCAGGGCTTGAATCAATTGCTTTTGTAGATTCACACACAAATCTTAGAAGTATATTATTGACCAACATTTAATAAGAAGAGTAGAAAGTAATACAAGATATCCTTTCAGTAAGTCTTACCCTGCTTGTTGCAAGGTGACTGAGTCCAGCCAGGTGAAACCTGTTTTTTCATCACCATTCTGAATTGTGATTGTCTCAGGAGTTACTGTCAGCTTTACATCCAGGTGCTTATTTGCAATACCAAGTTTTCCAAAATAGGAGTTTTGGATCTTTGCATCACTATTTACTCTCTTATCACCAATAAGTTCTCCATTGACTGTGATGCCTAATATAGAAATGAAACAAGTATTGTTTTATAGACAGGACCTGATCAACTGATGTCAAGGAGTGCCTTGAAAAGTTAACAATAACTTAAGAAATTAAAAACTAGTTGAAAAATAGATCAGAATTACTTGTGCATGTTTGTACCAAACCAAAATAAATTCTGGGGGTTGTTCTGTGAATTTCCACAAAGCCAACAATCATTTTGTTGAGAGAAGTTCAGTTTTCCCCAAAGCACAGAGAGTCTGTGATGGGTACAGAGTCTGAGTGACATCAGTCTCTCTTTACCAGATGTTCCCCAAACTGGTGACCTAAAGATTATTTTATTGCTTCTTCTACAACTCCCTGAGATAAATCACTACTCTCAACCCTCACAGTGGTTTTAAAGTGAGTTTAAAAGTTCATTTTGCTACAAGAAGTGAAAACAGTCATGGTAATGATAGCTACAGGACCTCCTGCTATCTTTGCTGGGAAAAAAAGCTTATACATTATAAAGAGAGAAATAGCCTTTAAACACATTTCATTAGAAGCATCCTGTATTTAAAAAAAAAAGTCAAAAACTCACCTGTAACTGGGTCATTTATTAAATTTAAGATCATGCCAGGGTTTTCATTGATATTGAAACAAATGGCATCTTTTTTTTGTGGCACTGATATAATGAAGTGTGGATCTCCATCAACTGTAAAGGCAAATCACTGGTGTCTGTATAGTGATATACAGGGTCAAAGCTGCACATAAGCATTTAATATTGCTTAATATTTAAATTTAATAACTAAATGTAAATTATTTAATAGAAAACAGGCAGTTATCAACACAAAACCTACTGATGGGAAGGAGGACTGAGAAAATGACCACATGTAATTTCAATTACTCGATCTTTAGAAGACACTGAGAGATGTTTAAAAAGTAAATTAAAATACTTGCCCCTTAAAAGTGAAAAAGAATGGCTGCTTTGATGGAAAGGAATTATTGCAAATATTCATAAGAATTGTGTAATTTAGTCTTAAATACCCTCTTCTGTTCTCTTAAACAGACACTACTCCAACTACTCACCACTAGTATACCATGTGGGTTGTGATACATATGTGTGATATAGTGGTGAAGCTGCAGAAGGAAAGAAAGTTGTTAGAAAAATTCACACCAAAATGAAAATTGCATGGCCCATGTAAGATGTCAGGGAGTTAATATGCTAGGTAAATCAGTAATTGCATCCTAGTTTTTAAAACATGTAATCTATGGAATGACAGTTTTGTGTGCAGCTTTTGAATCAAAAAAAAGCTTCAGCATACAGACAGATTTCACTTGTAGTTTAAATTGCTCTGAGGGTTTCCATATAGCCCAAGCAATCTATCTGTAGGACACAAATGTTTCAGACTTGAAGATTAAGCTATCAGCTTAAGGAAATGCAACATCATCCATTGAAAACGTCTGACTTTTTGACATTTCGGTTTTGTTGTTGTTGTTGTTGTGTTTTTGTGTTTCCCTCCAGAATAAATTTAAGTTTTCTCAGTGAAGACTTGAAAAAACTAGACAGAGACAGAGACCAGAACTAATCTCCAGAGCAAAAACATAAATTTAACTCCCCCATTTCCAGGATTGCCCAGCCAGCAATTTGGTGGATCAGTTGCTGTCTCTTGAATAAAACAGATGCTTTTTGCACGTGTGGCTGAACACGTTAATTTAGCCAGAGATGCTGACATGCTGACATCACAGTCCCTTGCCTTATATAATTCCAAAGGAAAAGCAAAGTGAAGTCCTGTTCTCTCTGTTCTTGGGAAACAGCTTTCAGGAAAAAATGGTGGTTTGATGAACAGGCATTTACTCCTTATAAACTATTTAGCTGAAAGTTTGTCACCTCATATTGTGGAACCTTGAAGTGTGTTTTCAGGAGTGAGCAGAATTTGGTAGTATTCGTTAAAGTGCAGTTGTACTGGCAGAAAAGGCATCTCTGCCTCTGGCCATTTCAGTTGACAGATCCTGCTCCATTCAGAAAAGTAAATTAAATGACTTACCCTGCAAAGGACCTGTGAACATCCCTGCTTGAATGAAACAAAATGTTATTTCAGAGGCTACAAAGAACAAAACCCAATCTCACCCACTTTGTTCCCTCCTCCTTCCAAAACCAACCCAAAAATCTTGTAATTATGTACACATTTCTAAATATTAAAAAGTAAAAATTTAGTCAAAATAGTTTAACAATGCTGCAAAACAATAGTCTTGAAGAGGCTGAAAGCACATCCTGCTTTCCAGCACAAATGTTACTTCTCCAAGAGCATGGGGTTTGCTCTCTCTGGGACTGGGACATCCTGCTGTTCTCTGATCCCTCTGTGCCACCCTGTTCTAAACTGTACACCTGGGAAGGAAGAATTGCCCACCTGGTTCTACATTTTTCTACTCTTCTGCTCTTTTTACATCTGAAATTCTGTCAGGGTGTCTGAAGACAGGGCTCCATGATTTAGAAGTTGCAAGCATGGCATGAATGAAGGCATCTTTGTACGAGATTGTTACACGTGGGTATCTGGAAGTCCCCAGTGCCAGCCCTGGAGAGCAGCTTACTTGTACTGGGCCTGAATTCTGTGGTGGTGGGATGCTGCCATCATCAGAGACAGGAACTGAACTGGAAGCACTATTTACAAACTTATCCATCTGAAAAGTTGTATATCTATTTATAACATGATCTTGATTCATTCCTCCTGGACTTAAGGAAAATATTGCATTCTAGATCAAATAAGTAATGTAGAAAATCCATCCCTATTAAAAATATTAAGTAAATTGAATGAGAAATGTACATACCTTCAGCTGTTACCATGGGCAGGTAAGAAGTAAAAGAAAGAAAAAGAGAAATACAGTTTCAGTTCTACAATTAAACAGGAAGGATTCTGACTCTAATAAAACATTGTAAAAAAATTAAAACTGTTTGAAAAGTCAACCAGCTATCTTCAGTATTTTGTAATGCCATTTCTTCCCAGTGATACAACTCGGTATTTGTAGATCAAACAGAAATGTATTGAAAGTAAAAAGCTGTTATGTGGGGCAGCAGAACTGCAATTTATTATGTAAGGGACAAGAGCTCTAGTTGGAATTGTTTTATTGTTGTGCCATACCTATATTGTAAAATGTTCCTTACTGATTTATATATTTTGTGGTTTTCCAGGCATTTGGATGATTTTATTAATACTGACTGGATGATTCAGTACATTGATCTGTGAATTAAGACTTCAGGGTGAGTAAAATTGTTTTCTTTTCTTACACAGGGGAAGTGCTTTGAATATTTTCTCCTATTACTGCCCTATACTACCTATATACAGAGAGGATTTCCTTGGAAAAGGTTCAGAAAAGAACCTTTGTACTACAAACACCTGGAAAGGGCAAGCAAAGAACTGAAGATGATTGAGGGAATGCCACTTCTGTGAGATGTTTGGGGGTTTCCATCTTATGGAGGCCAGCTACAAACTTTAAAGTCATTATGCTGTGTAATGACTTGAATGTTAAATTAATCATGAAGGGGTTTCATGTCAGTATCCCATTATGAGAATGAGAATATCTCCATTATGAGTGTCACGAAAAATAATGCAAAAATTTATCAGCAGAATGCCTGAAGAATGATTCAGAGTTGAAGACCACTTAGCAATTCACTGGTTTCAGGACTTATTGCAGCGGAAAAAAACCTCACTAATCTCCAGTATCTCTGTTATGCTCAAATGCCTTAAGTTCCTATGCCAAAATCAGGAGATTAGAAGGTTTTTTATCTAGAAGGCAGCAGAGAGCCCACACAGAGCCTCCAAGGAACTTTCAGGGGCTCTAAACAAAAGTTAGGGAAAAAATGAAGGATGGTGATAGAAGAGACTGGAAAACCTCTGCCAGACCTGTGGGATGAGGGTGGCTCAGACAATAAGTGGAGATGAAGTTAGGATGGCTGGGGGGCACACTGAGCAGAGAGCACTGCCTTGCTTGGCCAAAGAGCAAAGAGGAACAGAATATTTGTTACACAGGGGTTGAACACAGAGGCTGAAGTCTAGGAAAGAAGAATGTTTCACTGAGCAAGGAGTTCATAATTTGCTAAAGTGTGAGAGGAGTTGAAAAGAAATTGTATGCTTTCAATATAATTAATTTTCTTTCTGCAATATATATATATACACGACTATTGTGTTTTACATATGTAATCTCAATCTTTTTACAACCTGATACATCTTGCCTGAGGAAGAGCTCATGCAAATTTCCCCTTTTCATGTGGAAAGAGGTAACTACATCTATCCCTAGGCTGAAGTATGTAGAAAAATAAAGGAGAAAGTGATGGCAAGTCATCTGAATATATAGCTGGATTATTAGATTAGAAATGCTTCTTGGTTTTCAGGGTCTTTTTCTGTAATAGTTTTTCTATTTAGTTTAAAATACATTTATTTTAAATTTATAGTACTTTGCCCATATGATTTAGTAATGAAGGACGATTTGATGAAATGAGCTTTACAATGAGAAATAATTTTGCATAAGCCACACACATGCCAGGCTTGGAAAGCAGGTATTTCAGATACATATTTAAAACTGTGTCCACGTGAAAGCCTTTCTTCAGGGGAACATCAAAGGAACTCTTGGCTTCTCAAATACAGTACAATTGTGAAGATGTCTATACCTTCAGTGGGTTTATCAGCAATTCCCTCTTCATTGTCATCTTCTTCTGGTTTTGTTACCACCATGGATGTCAATGGCGTCACAAACTTGTACATCAGTGAGAGAGCCAGGGCTTGAGCTGTAAGGTTTTCCTTTTCTTCCCCTGTAGCTGTAATGCTGAATACAGGAAGAGACTCCTAGCACCAGTGATTGCTGAATCACTCACCACATTTCAGATTAAATATTTTTAAAGTAAAGTCATTTCTCTGCAGGTAATTTATCAATAAGATATATCTGTCACAGTCTAAAAGCACTTCTGATTCTACTGGCTGTCCAAGAGAAAGGCAAAACTGTGCTTTATACTTGCAATAATTTAAAAGTGTTTCATTTGCAACCTGAAACAGGAATATTGAGACTAGGGAGGAGAATAGGTTGGTGGATTCCCCTCACTGATTTTTATGCTTTCCCATTGGCACCTCAGTGGGATGTGAATGTCAGCCTCACATCCTAGAAACTGCAGGAGTCAGAGGGTGTAAGGGGTTCAGAGCTAAAGGATTATTCCTGGAATAATTACCGTTTTTCCAAGAGTTGTTCAATGGTAAGATAAGCCCAGAGCCTTTCAATGTACTCTCCAAAGATGTATTGCTGTTCTTGGAAAGCCTGAGCTGTTTGCTCAGCACCTTGCTGTGTAGTGTACAACAGGGCGTCGTTAGCCTGTTGGGAGTAAGAATATTCTCTGTATCACAAGTAGCCAGGGACTGACAGAACTTCCCAAAAACTAAGACCTTCCCACCTGAAAATCTTATGAAATTGAAAACCAGTCTGGTTCTACACTAAAAAATTGCCAGTGTTGTATGAGGAATTTTGTCCCACTGTTTCTGGGAATTTTAGAGGTGTACACTACAGAACATAACCCAGTTTTCCACATTCACATGGCATATTTGTTCATCACAATGGAGGTAAAAGAAGCATTCAGAGATTTTATGTAACTTCCACAAGTAAAAGAAATCCATACTTACACCTTCACCTCTTACATCTACAGACAAATGGTTTTGGTTGCTGTCTACAAAGCGCCCAGCCACGACAATCTCAGACCCATCATAGAAATGCTTAAAGCTGTTAGTAGTCAGGTCTGATATTTCATTTTCTGGGTAGTTTAACTCCACATCTATGAGCAAGGGATTTGACACCTCATCATAAAACCCCTGCAGGATTGAAAAAAAAAAAAAAAAGAAAACATTTAACAATCATTGTTTCTTTAATTCATGGATAGATCTGTAACCAGAAACATCCTGCTATTTCAGCAATGAAAACTAAAAGTTATTTTATAAGAAACATTAAGATATTTAGTTAAATGTCAGAGTGCAAGGCCTAGAAATCTACAAATAATGGAAATGAGAAAGGACATACAAACTCTTCAGTCTTGCTAAGAGAGAGGAAAAATATTTGAGAACAACATGCTGTGGATGATGAGTTCCATGAATATAAATCAAGAGGGATACCAAGCCTCCTGTTATTTGATAGAGATAATTTTCTACACCTCTTCTCTGCAGAGACTGACATGACAACATAATCAAAGGAGACTGAGTATTTTATTTTAGCAGAGTTTGCAATGAAATCTAATATCCAATTCTTTGGCTGCTATTGGAATGTGAGAAGTAAAAAAAGACAAGCCTCTATGGCCTATACAAGTTTCCATGTCTTATACAACTCTGAAATGCCTCTGGAGTGTGGTAAAATACACCTGCTTGCAGTGAGTTTCTGAAGAAAGACTGTCTAGAGCTTTATGATCTGTTACCCTTCTTGCCCCTTGACACGACATTAACCATGTGATCTGTGAGGTGCAGGAGATACAATGAATGCAGTAATTCCACCAGTGTCCTTCAGAACTGTGACTTGTGTCACCCTATGACAAGTTTTAAACTCCCTGCCACAGCACATAGTATTTCCCTTTTACTCTCCTCATACTTCCTGCTTATATAAGGGAAGGGGAAAATTAAATGGAACTAAAAGGCCCTTCCCACTCAAAACTATTCCATGATTTCAATATCCTGATCACAGCAGGCTCTGGAGTATCTCAATATCAGATTACACACTGGGATTTTAATTATTTGAAAATAAGAACATGAGTAGTTATCTGACCTAATATATCTCTGATCTCATGTACGTGGTAATTACTGCACCTGAAGCTGCAAAGCTGCATCAGAGTCAGGATAAATCCGACGGGCCAATCCTTTATTCTCCAGTGCCATCCTCTCCAAGAAACCGTAGTCGACACCACTGCCAAAACCAAGATTGTATAAGGTGTATCTGCCATCAATGGCTTTCTTCACTGCTTTCTCAATCTCATGAGTATTTGATACACCTGCATCAAACCAGGAAATGTTTGAGTTCTTTTTAAAATGGATAAAATGATCACAAAATCAAATGTGACTTGGCATGTTCAGATTTCTTAGGAGACATTACCAAAAGCTTGATTTAGTACTTTGATGCCGGTATGGTAGCATTCAAATCATGAAAATATCCAGAAGTCAAAGATGAAGACCAATTTTAACTAGCACTTTTTGTTAGCTAATGAACCCTCTTTATTACTACACCCAACACACTTACCTACATTTGGTTGGCCATCTGTTAACATGATAATTATAGAAGCGCTTCTCTTGGGCACAAGGTTTTCCTCACGAGCAGCATTCAGGATATCAATTCCTCTCATCAAACCACCATGTAAATTTGTCACTATGAGGTAGACATAGAAATTTTGGTTCAGCAAAGGCTGTCAAAATAAAAGTCCATTTTTCACTGAGATCTGAAGAGATTTCATTACAGTTAGAAAATGAAAGACTGGATTTACAAGCAGGGGGATGCCTAGATAGAAAAGTACCTGGACTTTGGAAACATAAAGAGAAATAGATATCATGTTCTGAGTAAAACTGAACTTCAGGAGTGTCTCATCAGCAATCTAAAACCCCAACAAACTGTAGCAGTGGGTTCACATAAACAACAAATAAACTAACTTACACAATGACCTATTGGCAAGGCCAGTCAAGTACTTACTGCCTTGAGCAGAAATGTGCCGAACAAACTTCCTCGCTTCATCCAAATTCTCAGGAGTGGCCTTAATTAATGTTTCTTTCCAGATAGATATGTCACTATCAAATAATATGAAATTGAAGTAGTCATCTTCTTTAATGTCATCTAGGATTTTTAGCAGTGCTTCTTTTGTCTATAAGACAAAGAGATTTAGATACATGATTCAACATTTAACAGAATATGTGCTTACAGATTTTACATCATTAATCTCTCAGCATTGGGGTATTTTTTATTCCTACACAGTATATATTGCAAAAATTCTGAGCTTGTTCTGTTCTTGCAGTCCCTGTGTCTATTTCAGAGTAACTCTAGGGAAGTCAGCTGCAATAACATCTGGTAAATCTTTGTAGCTGAGATGAAAATCAGGTTTCCTGTCATGGTTGGTTGCTTACACTGAGATAAGCTGGCATGGCAAATGGGTAGCTACAGGTTAGTGGAGAGGCTCATAAACAAGCATGCCTGGATATTTTGATGCAGCACCAAAACCTGAAAATTCTGAACATTAGCTCAGTCATAACTCTGAAAAGAGATGCTGCTTCCCAGATACAGAATGAACAGAGAAAATGCACATAATCTGTGTGCATGGCTTATTTTGGAACTGTCAAGCACATATGACAGCACTCTTCAGAAATGTTGATATTTAGAGTTTTGAACTAATGGCATTTATAAGTAAATATAGGCTAAATGTATAGATTTTTGTTGTACAGTAACACTGCAAACTAGTACATCTGGCACTGGACATTACCATCAAGCCACTTTGTACAGCTTGAGCAGTACATGTGCACTGTAAGGCATTGTGTCCTTTCCAGCACCATCTCCCTCCCAGAACTTTGTTCCAGCTCTTTCACTGGAACTCTATGCTAATGTAATAACTCACTTGTTCAATTTCTCTTCCATACATTGAGCCACTAGTATCCAATACAAAAATAATATTCTTGGACAACTTTGGAAGATTTGTTGGTGCGAAGAAGTGTACAAAGTAGCCGTTGACAATCTGAAAAAGAAAATGTTAAAGAAGATCCACACCACCACCAAAAAGTTTGGTACATTATTAAGGTAAAACAGATAAAAGAGATATTACTTTCATTTAATGTCTAGCCTCTGAGTGGCCTAAAAAGTTTTAAATGACCCTGACCAGTCTTGCTTCTGTCCATGGGCCCAGGAGTGTCATTTAAGTGCAAGACTTTGTCCCTGCCTGAGCTACAGTGTCAGAACTTCTGCCTCCAGCTGTCTCATAGCTATACCTGTTGCTATCCATGGACTCCACTGGTTTGGATCCCACCCTGAAGACCAACTCCTGCTCACACTCCTGTCCCTTAGGAAACAGCTGGCCCTTGCTGCTCCCTGACCTTTACTGTGCAAGTTCAACTGTTAAACAGTTCTGAATTTCAAACTGTTATACTTACCTGCAAATTATCTGGAGTTGTTCTCTTCACATCATATTTTACAGTAAAATCCCCATCCAAGACTGACTGTGAACAATTTGCACAGGTTCGCTGCTGATCAAGGGTTGGCTTGAAAGAGATATGGCCCTGAAAATAAAAGCCTTCCTTAGATCTGAACCTTAATACCTGAAAATCTTCTATAGAACACATCTGCATTTTTTTAAAGCCAGTATATTTATTTTCACAGACATAAGAATAACCTGTTTTATTGGGTTAGCTACTAGATTGTATGCATCCATATGTATTTAGAAATTTATTGGTGGTAACTGACAGATGAAGGCTGCTATCCAGGGCTTTCTCCATATGCTTACTTCCCCATCTGCCCTGGGTCAGCACTTCAGTCTGAATGACACCTTTGATAAAGCTGTCGTATGTTTTAGGAATTCTACCGCCCCTATACAAGGGAAAACTACTTGTTAGTAATTCAGTTTTTCTGTAAGAGATAATCTTACTGGTATTCAGATTTCCTCTCACTGCCATTGCTAGCACTGAAATTATTATTTCGGAATAATAACCATCATAAGTAAATCATAGAATGCAGTAATCAATGTACCTTTTTTCCTGAAAAAGTTTTTTTAATGGTATTTTGCAGCTCATTGGTGATGAATGTTCCTTCTGCTTCCAGCTCAGCAATACCCTGGGGCTCAAAGATATCTACTTCAATCTGAAATATTAATTTGAAAATTTACTGTCATTGATTAAACCACAATACATCAACTCAGCCATTTACAGGAGGATAAGCAACTACAGATGTGAAAGAGGGATTTTCATAAAAAAAAGAAATTGACTTTTGTAATTCATAATGGCAGTCCAAATCTACGCTTGTATGGACATATTTTCATCCAAAGAGGCCTTTCCAAACATGGAAGTTAGAAACAAGGCTAGAAATAAGCAAACTTTAATAGAAATATGACTTGTTGGAAAGCTACATAGGGGTATCTTATCAAGGCAGATAGGCACAAAAAGCTGCAGTATTCCAGAATGTGACATATGCATCACTGTGAATTAAAGATGGTGTTGTTTCATGGTGGTAGGAGAAAGCTGGAGTTCATGCTATAAAGGCATATATAATTACTCCAAGGCATTGTAATAGCTTTTTTCAGGTTTTCATACAAGATTTCTTTTAGAATGCTCAGTAGATGAGCAAATGTGTCGGGTGTACAAGTAAAAACCTGCATTAAAGCATGCTGGTGAGTGCTCCCCATGGGACTCATGAGAAATGTTATCATGGCCTTTAGCTCACCTGTGTACTAATGGGAATGACCATGGTACTCTACTTTCAACACATATGCAGAAGTCTATCATCTCTTAAATTACAGTCAAATTTCATCAGTTTGCCATTTACCTCAAAATCTTTGACAAGCTGCTTTGGTTTTACTTTGATGAACATTTCATATTTTCCAAACTGTCGCTTCAGCAGTTCCTCGTATGTGAGTTCAAAAGTGACTTTACTGGCTGCTTTAATGTTGACTGAGACAGTGAATTTTTCTGTTTTTCTTCCTGAAGCTCTGTATTTAAGTGGATAGGACAAAAATCTTTATCCTCTTTCACAATATTTATTGTTGGTGGTGTATGATTTTTGAAAAGAAGTAAAACAAAGATGGGAATTTTGATCTATTGCTAAAAATCATCAATCAATTCTCAAAATCATACTCAACCTATAGAATTTATTCAAGTTTCCCAGTGAAATTAATCCCAGGAATAGGTCACACAGAGTCAGTGAAAGTTGCAGGAATAGCATGTCTATAGTTGCAGACAGTGCCAGTGCAGTCAGAGGCTGTATTTCCTTTTTACAATTTGTGCTACAATAACTATAACTTAATGATTGTTCTTTGGTCCCATAATGTCAGCAAAGTGCCAGAACACAGCATTTCCAATCTCACAGTCTGCTGTGGAGTGATGGTGTGGAAGCCACACAAGACATGATCCTTACTTGACAAGACCAGCTGTCTGTCCTCTTGAAACAGCCTTTTCATATTGCTTTTTTGCAGCTTCTTTTTCCTTTATAGTTCCAGGATAGGTGACACCATCAATTGTCCTGCAGATGAAAAAGTCCTAGTTCAGTTGACGGTTACCACAGGAATTCTCCCTTTATTGATTTGTTTGCTAATAACCACTTTCAGAGACTTGCTATTGCCAAGATTTGGGCCCTTTCACTGAAGCCAGGCTCCTCAGAGAATTTAGCTGGAATGAAGAGTTCTGTGCTCAGTATCATAAAAGAATCTAAACCAATTTTTACTTTGAATTAGATCAAAAACTGGGCTACAGCAACACAACTTACATGTGCCATATTCCTATACTTCAGCAACTTCACCATCTCATCTCATCTCATCTCATCTCATCTCATCTCATCTCATCTCATCTCATCTCATCTCAAAGCAAATCAACACCCTGGATGTGACTCACCTGTCCAGATGTCATCATCTACAGAGGAGCATTTTATCCTTGAACTCCTTAGAGGACTAAGGAGCCATTTCTCATCACCTCATTCTATCACAGAAGTTCTAAAATGCATCATGAATGGTTGTGCCCTAAAGCTACTGCTCCTCTTCACTGGAGATAAAGCAAGCACAGTGTTATTAGCAGAGA
Source organism: Rhabdornis inornatus (assembly GCA_013397075.1). NCBI lineage: Eukaryota > Metazoa > Chordata > Aves > Passeriformes > Rhabdornithidae > Rhabdornis > Rhabdornis inornatus. Next base: position 364,815 of record VWZS01006642.1, read on the forward strand.
TGGATGTGCTTAACTGAATCAAATATCATCGTGGTGGAGAACTGCACATTTTGCAACTAAAGGTACAAATGTAATATTTCTGCCTTTTATTCAAGCATGATTTTTAAATGAAGAGATAAATTAAGCTATAATATCATCAGGAAAATTAAGTAATGGAGCTTTCCTGGTTTGACAATACCAGAGTACGTAAGAGGTATTTCTGAAAAGGTGAATGAATCTGCAGGAAAGATCCCCCATTCCCTAAGGTTCCCTTCTATTCATGATGATGAAGAGAAATAATTGAAAATTAGTCATCTTTTCTACAGATATAGCAATGTTTGCCTTTCTCTACGTATCTTGCATGTTAAGTTAATAGTACCAGAAAATTAACCAGGAGGTATTTAGAAATCTATTCAAATGGCAAAGTAAAAATGAACATTTGTATTCAGTCTCTCCCAGTTGAATTGGCACAGATTTTTAGTCTTCTTTAACAATATTGTAGAGATTACACACATGCTGAAGTTGGTAATGAAGGCTGTCTTAGGGAGTTCAACATCAAAGAAGACTTCTTTGGACACATTTCCACGATTGACAGCTCGACTGGTGATGACATTGTGTGCAAACCGGGAAGTTACTTTACTATCAATTTTCATGCTATAGATTTCTATCCCATTGATAACCTGTAGAAGAGAAATGAAAAAGGACAAAAAGGACAAAGCTGTTACACTCCTGCGTGTGTTAATCAGTTATGATAATATTTTTAAAAAGACACCACAGCAGGACATTGATCAATCCAAAGCAAAAAGAATGACCTAATATAAGAACTGGAGCACAGATGTGTTTCCTTGGATATCTATTTCACTTAACATGATGGTGCTATTCCACAAGTTATAACTATAGACTTTAACAAAATACTACCACCACAGCAAAAATATTACCATTATAAGAATAGGTTTTTCTCTACTGAGAGAGTGAATTTTTATGGTTATTCAAAGAGCACAACTGTTTATTGCTGCCTCACTGTATTAGTGACTGTAGTTATTGGAGGAGTGGATGACTCCTAGAGCAAGGATTTAAGTAATCCTCTTGTTTAAAAATAGACCAAATGCCTCCAAATTCCATTTAATGTTATTCTCAGCTTCCTCCTCGATGGAGCTCTGTCTTTTTTAAACAAGGAAATGGGCAAGGCAATACTTATTTTCTTTGAATGCTCAGGTATAAGGTTTCTGGACACTAAGTGAAAGCATGGGTAACAACAGATGTTCCCATTAGGAACTCCACAAGGTCTGCTTCTTGCAGCAAAACCAGCACTGGAAAGAACCTTGGATTTTTTATGGTGGGCCTGATCTCTGCTGATTGATTAAGAAGGTCCCCAGACAATCAAAGCATTTAAGCATTGCTGAAGTAGAATCCAGGTGCAAAGTGGAATCAGCCCCAGAGATGAGGTCTCTTGCCTTCCTTAGCAATAACTGCAACATTAAAGTAAAAACAAAACCAACATAGAATGAAAGTCTGTTAGAGATACAGAGGTGACTTCAAAACAACTTAGGTATTTATTCAAATACAATGAGATTAAAAATAATTTGTTCATTCTCTTTCCTTGTCCAGGAGCTTCCATCAGAGCTTGGAAAGAAACTGTGTAGTTAGTCCTACTGCCTAAAACAGGCAGCTCTGGGCTCTTTCCATTGTCACACACTCAGAAATATCCATTTTCTCAGACTGGACTCACAGAAACATTTTGTGAACACAGTAAGAATATTCTTGTCACTATAAGATCTTCGTAGCCTAGACAAAATCAAGCCTTACTCACCAAGTCATTATCAGCATTTCGCTTCTGTAAAGAGAAAAAAAGGGAAAAAATAATGACTTAGGTAGGAAAGCTGCATTTAGAAATAAATCTCTTAGCATCTGTGTAGTTGTCACAAGTCAAAAGAAGTCCAGGAGAAGGAAGGCTTGAGAGAGGTCTTCATTAATAAATTGTAGTAAATTTGAGGGAAGAGCAAGTAAAGGATGTGAGGCAGGTTGTAGTCATTTCGTTTATTTCATTCCCAGCTTTGGTGAATCTTTTGGTTTTCATTTGATGTTACTGTACCTTAAATACGTGGTTTTGAAAGGTGAGTTAAACTTTGAATGTTGCTTACTTTATATTTTGCTCATGTGACACAAGAAGTGTCTTTTTCCAGCTGAAAATAAACATGGACCCTTGAAATATGAGGGAGAATGAGAGGAAAAGTGGCTCAAATGCTCGGTGCCATTTATAATTAAATGTCATTGAGACTAAAGAACACACTAAAATCTGCTTAATAGGTCTTCCTTGAGTATAAGTCGGCTGTATGGTGACCTCAAGTAAAATCAAAATATCTTGTCCTCATGGCAACATCTTTTTCTTGAGAATTGCTAGATCTGGGTCCTGCAGCATATATTTTCTTTTCAAACTTATTCTCCTTTAGAAGAAATAAAAGGGTTGTATCAAAGCACAAAAACCCAGTTTGCACATTTTTTTTCCTGCCACACAAATCCAAACTATCAGGCAGATGCACCCTTACATTTTTTTCAGACTCCTAAATGCTTCCTATTTCAGCCCACCAGCCTCTCTTCCTAACATGACCAGGTAGGAAGGTAATTCAGCAGGATTAGAGAGGAGAGGCTGTCACTACAAAAGGCTGCATGGAAGGGAGGAAAAACAAGCAGTTAAAACATGGGGGTTTTTTCCCTCTGTATTTGTTCCCAGAGTATGTGCAAATATCAGAAGCTGTACAACAATATCTCATACTCTGTTCTGAAAGAGAGGACAGGCATTAAACAAACTTCCTGAGTCATGTTAAAATAACAGCTTGTGTAACTCAATTCCCATCAGCTCAGCTGCAAACACCTTATCTCCTCTGGCTCCAAGAGCCTCAGGGGTCACATTTTGTGGGGTCATGTTTACCTGCTCCACCAAATGCAAGGGTAAGGACACAACAAATCAGATACACATCTCAAGTACACTTAAGGCTTTCAGTACCTTTCACAGCTAGAAACTGAGACACAGAGGGTTATTTTTTGTTTATTTTGGGTTTTTTTTCAAGACTATATTAACTATGGTAATGCAAGGTTTGAGGGAGAAGGCTTCTATTCTGCTACAGGAGTCTGGCAAAAAAAGTCTGTCTGCATTTCTTTAGGTTCATCTTTCAAATTGTTACTGCTATCCAGATGATTTCTGTGTGTCCACCTCTACTTTTCACAAGCATATATGGATTCCTTTAATGCCTGTATAGAATGTGCACCACCTCAAATCTGACCTTTCCAATATTGGAATTATCTTTTCTGTATCCATACTGTCATTACAGCTTGTCATTTCCCCTCACAAAACACAAACTGAGGTATGCACCCTGGGAAATGAAAAGATGGAACTCTGTGAAATGTCAGTTTGTTTGGTACAAACATTTCCTTACAGTGGAGCTACCAGGCAGTTTATAGAAAATAATAAAAAAAACCCCCACAACCCTATAAAAATGTGTATAGCTACAAATTCTGCAATTCTGACTACTGCTTCCAAATTCAAAGATACTGTACTTGCATTTAAGTTTTACAGAATTGCTGTTGTGCACATTCTTTATCAAACTTATGGCTTCAACAGTAGTTTTGAAGGAGTTCTATTCTGATTCTGTAAATATTTTGAGGGGTACTCTGCAATTTCTATTGAAACTACAAAAAATCTCTCGGTGAAAGGCACTATTTACTTTGGACTTGGGCTGATCTTCAGTGGAGATACTTAATCCAGCTGGACATCACCCAGCTACCTGCTCTAGTTGAGCCTGGTTTGTACAGGAGAGGGGATTACATGACTCTAAGTCTGTCATTTTGTTCTGGGCTTTTTCATTTATAATGATCCACTTGGATGTAACTTGAGCTATCACTAACATCAAGGTCATTTTAAGCTATGTGGGCAAAAATCAATAGTGTGCCAATTGAAATGATTATGCAATTCTGGACTTAAATGAGAATTAACATCCTCTACCCTGGGTAATTGTTACTTGATAAAAATGTTTCTGTACGATTTTCACATATTTTCCAGGTGCATCAATTATTAGAATTTTATTATTTTTCAGTTGTGCAACAGCAACAAACTCTTCTTTTGTTTAATGCTGTTTTGTTTTGGCAGCAGAAAAGAAAAAAGAAAAACTACAGAAATTGGAGAGGAAAAGAGAAATTTGAACTCCCAAGAAAACAGAGGGAAAAGAGGACTCCATGACAGCACTTGCTGAAAGAAGCCCTGATTGTACAGTTCAGGAAACTAAACCACAGCATGACTAAAAGACTCAGCAAAGACTGTACAGTTACCTTGAAGTGACCTCTGGGAATTCACAACACCAAACGAGGTATTTGCATATATCCCTAAATGCTACATAGGAAAACAAGGCATGAAAACGATATCTGAATCTACAGCAATAGTGAAGATTTCATCACCCCAAGTGATGCTAATTGGGTGCCATGGAGAAGAGCCCATAATGCAGCTCATAGGAACAAGCTGTGCCAACACACACAGGGAATTCTGATGCAGATTTTTGTTCCATTTTCAGCAGAATTGGGTCTGTCAACTGTGTCTACCTGGCTGTGGCTCTAAAAGCTTTGACAGCTTAAAGGTCATCAGCCAGTCAGAATTCCAGCCAAGCTTCAGCACTGGATACTGCTTGCTCAAAGGGGCCAAGACAGATGGGCACTGAGACCTTTACCCTGCAGAGCAATCTCCTCCATTTCAATCAAATCACATTTGCATAAACAGAACAAAACTGGGAGAATCAACTGACTTTTCCACAGTGCTCTGCATGTATGGATGGAGCATTGCACAGAGCTTTGGAAGTTTTCCATTTAGAAAGGCTTTAGCATTGCAAGACATACAGAGAACCACAGGCACTATGGCAATCAGGAGGAAAAAGCTGCATTATATCTGGGCTAGATGGTTAGATAATAAGAATCCCTGGCACTTCCAATTTACAGCATTAAATCTCATGTTGACTTGTAAAAGTTAGACATGTTACTACCCTGATTTTCAAAGAAAAAATCTTGGCAAAGATCATAACCTAATCAACAGCAATAAACTGTAAATTGCTTTGTCCTGTTCTACCCAGTAACTCAGAATGCTCTCTAAAGAGATTTGTCCTCTGTAACTTTTCAGTACGTAGCCACTGAGAGAGATGGAAATAATTTATGGAGGCGAGTAGTGGCCAGCTACCTAACCAAAGAAAATTAGGCAAAACATCAGGCAGCACTGCCTTACTCAGAGATCCAGTCAAAACCAGAATGGCCCCTTTGAGACATGTATCTCATGTTGTGCTAATACGCAAATCTTTTAAGAAAAATCCTACCATGTCATTTGGACAGTGGGCATTTATCTTGATGCCATGTTATATCTCTGTTTTCTGGCTTCTTAGAGCCATCTTTTCACTTGTATTCCTTAACAGGTGCCAAAGTCAGTTCCTTGGCAGCACTGATTGCTTTACACATTCAAATATTTTACTAAAACATGTCACCATTACGTGGTGATGACAGTGAAAACAGAGGAAAGGGATGTCTCAAAACGAGAGAGAAAAGAACTTCAGAGTTGATTGAAAACTGAGGCTGATTAGAGATCAACCAGTCTGAGTTCCAGCTTTTATCCTGTGTTCAGGGGTACCAGAGAACACAGAGCTCCAGCTGCCAGCATAGTATGAACTCTGTGATAAATGCTGATAAACTGCAAGCAAATAACCTCTGAGGAGCAGGAGCCCCACACATAGTTGATTACTTACCTTGATGTTTCTGACATGTGTTAGCAAAAAGTCTGAGGATGTGAAGGCAGGAATCAATAACAAAATACAAAGCAATAGGTTGTTTTCCATTTTGGAAAAAATGTGAGGTTCCAGTTGGAATGATATGCATAAATATCTAATGCTTTGTTTACCAAGTGTTAATAAATAACCCAATGACAGAAGCGGGATTAAGCATTAAGCATTTGGGAAAAATCAGATGCTGAATTTTGAATTAGTATCATCTACAGAATACTGTTAGAAAATCTGTTAAGGAATTTACAGAATATTTCAGCAATGTCTCTTCTATGTAATGACTCCAAACAGAAATTCACAGCCATTTCTGCACTGGCAACTGAGATTAATCTCCATCCCAGACACACATTTTTCCCAAATGAAAACTGTCATATTTCTGATACTTCCTTAAAGGCTTTCCCTGGTTCAAATTTACTGCAGCCATAACACAGCTTGCAGTCCGTGAAAGCCATTTAAGCTCCATTTCAGAAGTACCCCTGTAATCCTCCGTATCACTCAGGTACCCGATTTAGGTATTGTTATTTGACATGTATCCTGTCCAGTCTGAAAACTTCCCATTACATGGGTTCCTATTCATCTCCATGGCTGAAACCAGGTTCGAGCTCTCAGGTCTCGCATCTTGCATGCTCAATTTGCACCCAGCCTGCAGGTGCAGGGCCATTTTTCTGTGTTTGTTACCTTGACAGTGTCAATTCCCTCTTAAACTCTTTAGCTGTTTCATTTTACCCGTGAATGAAAGGTAAGACTTCGAGGACTGGGGGTTACATGCTCAGTAGTAACAAAACATTCTATATTCTGTTTTTCCTGCACTCAGTGTTATGAGGTGCTCAGCCACGGGAAAGCTCCAGGAGCTCCTTTTTACCCAGCCTGGAGATTTTTAAACCAATTCTCTGTGCCATCCAAAGGGACAGGCTGGCTCTGTGGAGCTGCTGCGCCCTAACGGGGCTCACGGCACGTGGGGTGTTGTAGCACAGCCGCGTCCTTGTCGCTGCTGAGCCCCGGGCTCAGCACGGGGATGTCACGGAGCAGCACGGCGGGGACACGCCTCTGGCGGGTCACTGAGGGGACCGCGCTGTCCCAGCGGTACGATCGCAGCGAGGCCAGCGCCGGGGCGGTCCCTCAGCTCCCTCAGCCGCGCTGCCCGCTCTCAACATGGCCGCCGCGCCCGCTTCCAAAATGGCCGCTGCGGCGCCGCGCCCCGCCGGAAAGCTGCGCGCCGAGCGCTCCATGGCCGCGGCCGCCCCGGGCATCTCTATGGCAGCGGGCGCTGCCCAGGCCCCGCGGCTGGAGGATGCCCCTGGCTGCCTACTGCTTCCTGCGGGCCGTGGGCAAGGGCAGCTACGGGGAGGTGAGCCTGGCGCGGCACCGCCAGGACCGCAAGCAGGTAGCGAGGGGCTGGGCTGCGGGGCACGGGCACGGCGGCGGCGCTGCTCGGCGTGAGGGGAATGGCCGGGGCTGGGCTGGGCTGGGCTGTGACCCACACCCGGCTGTGGCCCGGCTTTGGCTGGTGGCCCTGACCCCCCTTGGACACGGCCAGGGACGTGGCATCTTGTGAGGGTGCAGGTGTGACTACGGCCATGTGCCAGCGTGGGGCTATGACCGTCACCAGGTGTCGGGGTGTGCCTGCAGCCAAGCGAGCTGCTGGTTCTGTTCTCTTTCCTTGTCTATAAGAAGTTCCATTAAAGGTGTGGAGAAGACCCTTCCCGCGAAGGTTTTGGTTGTGTCAGAGTAGAAGCACAAGCATTGTTGTTGGAAAACTGAAATAATCTGTCTAGTCTTGCCAAAGCAGGGAACGTTTGCTAGGCAACGTGAGAGGGCAGAGAAACGGGGATGGAGAACCTGCAGAGAGCAGTGCCACAGGAAGCTCCTGTGTGTCCGGGATTTTATTGGAAGTGATTGGAGATGTTTGTTCCCAGCAGGGGTCAGAGGGTGTGTCCTGCCCGGATGAGGGCAGTTCCCTGGTGGAATCCCGAGGCCAATCCATGTGACCTGTGGCATGGGCAGCAGAAATGGCGGGACTTGTTTCCTGCAGGCCTCACCACGGTGCACAGTCCAATGTCCTCAAAGAGTTACTCACCTCATCCTAAAAGTAAACAGTGCATCGAGGTCACTTTCACTTGGATACAGGTCCTTGGATTTCATTGTGCTGCTGCTGGTTATTAACACTGGCACGAGCCTTCCTTCGTTTGTAGCTGCATCATGAATATTTGGTGTGGTTTACTGTGTTTTATGTTTTGCCAACTTTTACAGACTTTGTAGCACGATGATCAGGATATTTTTGTTGTGGCTTTGGCACAGTGTCGCATATTCTGTGAAAGAAATTGTGTCTTATTTAGGCATATTTGCTGTTAACTGAATATTGGATTTTTGTGGAGAAAGTCAAGTAGCTTTAAGTGTTCAAAACAAAATGGAGTTCATACACAATTTGGTATCAAATAAGGTGGAAGAACGTTCCAATAAACTTCAGTAGAGAATCTTGCCAGGAAATCATGCTCATTAAACTAAATATAATCGATGCCAGGTTTAAAGTAAGGCTAATATATGTGCTTTTTGCATTTTGGTGTGTATTTTCTAAAAGATGCTGATATAAGCTTAAACGATTTCCATGCCCAAAGACAGAGTTGTAGTTGACTTGCCACATAGAAAACAGTCATTGCAGCATTTCTATTTTATTTTGAAATAGATCGATGCTGTACACAATTAGATTTGTGATGTTCCTCCTGGAAGCTTTGCATCATCACAGGTTCTGTCCAGCAGGCTTCTGAAACACAAAGTCATGAGGTGCTGTGGATTTCCTGGGTAATTGGCTCCCTTGCTATATAGGGGCGTCTCCTCAGCACTAATTAAACGTGCTGGGCTAATTAATGGGTGCCACCTGGAGAACAGACACTGAACCATCTCTGAGGATGCTAAAATTCAGCAAGTATTTTAAAAGTTTTGATTTAAAATCTCTCTGATAAAGGCAGGTTCAAGTGTAATCCTGGCGTGATTGTTTTGTGAAAAGCTGATGCCCTGAAGTGATATCCTACAAAATTTTCATCAGGATAGACCTAAATATTGGTGTTGTGGGTGATGAAAGTGTTCTATGGATTTTATCGTCTCATCTTCAGCTTCATGAATGGTTTTGCTGAAACCTGAAATTCCTTATAATTGCATTTAATGTAATATTAAGGAAGTAGATAACAACTTTTGTATGTAGCTTTGAAAAATTCTTGACCCATCTTAATAAAGAATAAAAGAAATTTAGGAATGAGCATAAGACCTTTTGTCTCTTTCAGAAGACTTTTATAATTTGTTTTCATATGACTCCATGCTTCATATATATTTAAGTTTACTATTGATGTGGCCTTTTTGAGAGTAACTGTGGTGCACAAACAGGTACTTTGGGCTTGAAAGATGGAAATGACAGACACACATTTGAAATGGGAATGGAGAGAAAAAGACAAATGTGAACATTAGTCAGAAGAAAGCAAAACACCATGAAATTCCTGAGCAGAGTTGTGTTCAGGTGGATGAATGGAACACAGCTGTTCCATTTTTATGGTGTAAAGGTAGAAAAGAAGAAATTGTGCATAACTTTGAGCCAAGCTGCAGCCTCCATGTAGAATAATGAGTGGAGATTTCAAGCACTGCATTTCCTTTAGGTTTTGGGAATTCCCTAGGGCTTCTGCAGAGTTACTGTCATGTCTTACCATACACCTTGCCTTGTCTTCGACAGTATGTCATCAAGAAGTTAAACCTTAGAAGTGCTTCCAGCCGTGAGAGGAGAGCAGCAGAGCAGGAGGCACAGCTCCTGTCCCAGCTGAGACACCCCAACATTGTCACCTACAGAGAGTCCTGGCAGGGGGACGATGGCCACCTCTACATTGTCATGGGCTTCTGCGAGGGAGGAGATCTCTACCACAAACTCAAGGAGCAGAAGGGAAAACTCTTGCCTGAGAATCAGGTGGTGGAGTGGTTTGTCCAGATTGCCATGGCACTGCAGGTACAACGGAGTGTAATTTTGTCACCTTCAGATATAAACTTAATTTGACTTTTTGTGTTTCTAAAATTTGAGCTAAGCTGCAGCCTTTGGATTCCTGTTTGGCTGAGTTAGCATCTAAATACAATGGTATTAGTACCTTAAAAATGCATCATTGCAGTCAAATCAACTATTTTAAGTTAAAAATTGCTGACATATTTTATGTCCGTGTCTCTGTAGCACAGTAGACAGTGGTTACCTTTTGGGTGTTTGCAACTCTTGTCTGAAGTGCTTCTCTGTTCTGAAAGTTTATATTTAATTTACAAAATGTAGCTTTTTGGGGAAAAAAAAGCATATTATTTCAGAAGCATTTTGTGTTCAGTCTTTTTATTGCTGTTTTTAATGGTAAATTTAGACTACTAATGCATAATTTCTATTAATCCTTATCCTACTCTTTTAAATTTGTAATTGGAGATTATCAAACTTTAAAGGCAATTGTTACAGCAATAAAGACCAGATATAGATGTTAACTTCAAAGAATAAGAAATTGGTCAGAAAATGATATATTGAACTTGGCCTTTGTGGTCAAAGATATCCATAATTAGTGTATTGCTTGTTGTTTATTATGACTAATTTTCTTCCCTGTTTATACGAAGCTCACATTGTAATTTCCTCTGAAATTTTTTTGGACTAAGATTGTCAAGAAATGAAAGCAGCAGAAAGTGAATTACAGTCTTAACTTTACACTTTTATTTTCTCTTTTCTGCTGGTTTACAAGGGCCATACAGGGAGATTTGGTTAAAGCAGTGCCAACAACAGGCCTCTGCCTGTTGTTAATCATTAAAAATTAAAAGATGTTAAGTTTTAATGTTATTTCACCCATACTGTCTTGGCAGGTCGCTCCTGACCTTGAGAGCAATTTACGTGTTTCTTCTGCTTTTGTGTTTTCTTTCTTTGACTTGTGTAATGAAATTTTACTTTTCAGTGTAAAAGAACCAATTAGGAGTTAAATAACCTTATTTATATGATTTTTTCCCCCTAGTATTTACATGAAAAGCACATTCTGCACAGAGATCTTAAAACTCAGAATATTTTCCTGACACGAACAAATATAGTCAAAGTGGGAGACCTGGGAATAGCCAGAGTGTTGGAAAACCAGTATGACATGGCCAGCACTCTCATAGGCACCCCATACTACATGAGCCCTGAACTCTTTTCTAACAAACCCTACAACTACAAGGTACAGTATGAAAATGTCATTTCTCTTTTTTTAGGAACATTGTTTTATTTGTCTGAGATCATTACACTCTTATCTGTGGTTTTTGGTTTCTTATTGCTTCCAAGTCCTTTTAATCTTCCCAAAGACCAAACAAAAAATAGCAGAGAGATTAGTAGGAACGTTTGTTTCTGGAACTGTGTTTAGGAATTCATATCACAGCCAAGGTGTTCAGCAGGCTGCCTGTACCTCTCAGAGCTGAAGAGATAGAGAATGGGAACAGAATTATCAGTCTGTGTTAGAGAGATGCACATTCTGAATTTATTATATGCCAGCCAGGAAGTTTTACTCTCAAAAGTTGTATTAGAAATAACAGCAGCATTTAAAAAAAAAAATGGAAAAGGAAAGTTTAATGAGAGGAATAAGTAGTGTCATTGTGAATATAAAATATAACAGAATAAAACAAACGTGTTCCCCTGTTCAGCTCTTGCTGTGAACCACACACATAAATGTGAGTGCAATGAGCAAGAGCTGAGGGGAAATTTATCCAATGAAAAATCAAGGTTTTTAATTTACAGTTGCGATTGATATTGTACTAAAAAAGGAAACAAGCAACTCTCTCCCCAAAGACAGCTGATTTCTACACTTCCCTTTGGAAAAAAAACTTGGGGATATTTGTAAGAAGATAGTTCACTTGATCAAAATTAAAAATAAGAGTGAGACTAAAGCCAAAAGTTTGCAATGAAATTTGGGCTTAATTAGCTTAATGTCATTAAAAGCCTCTTTGAAAGCAGGTAACTAAGTCCAAAGGTAAAACTTGTACAATTAATAAGAAGTTCCAAACATTTTCTCTTCCCCTTCTTTCAGTCTGATGTTTGGGCCTTGGGCTGCTGTGTTTATGAGATGGCTACACTGAAACATGCCTTCAATGCCAAGGATATGAATTCCTTGGCTTATCGAATTATTGAAGGAAAGGTAAAAACTCCTGAACTTTTTAACATGTGCTTGGATTTTTTATCTAGAGATTGAGATTATCTTTTCTAATCAGAAATATTGTATGGATTTAAAAATACTTGCTTGTAACATACACATGATGTTTTGTTTCGTGGTGGTGGATGATGTGATACCAGACCAAGGGAGTTATTCCTTTGTAGATATAGAGTTTCTTGTTACCTCTTGGTGTAATGAATATACTGATTAATTTTCAAAGTTGTGAGATGATTGTCTTAATTTGCTTCTAGTTTTGAATAAACATTGCATAAAAATTAAATTACTGCGTGATGCCATTTTCCTGTTAAATAAGATTAGCATATTTGAGTGTCTTCTTGCTTTGGCATATAATGAAGTTAATACAGATTCATTTTATATAAATTTTAAGCCTATTTACAGAACTTTGACTGTTGATATTAACAAAATTAGGAACAGTTCTTAGACACACTTGGGATTTCAATATTTTGTTTAACATTAAGCAGTTAGATAACTTTTAGCATTTGAACAATGAGTCTGTTTTTTATGTAGCTGACCATAATGGTCACACATAAACATTCTAAAAGTAGCCCCTGTTGAATATATTAAATAATATCAGGCTTCCCTTTCCTTTCACAGCTGCCACCCATGCCAAAGGATTATAGCCCACAGCTGGTAGAAATAATACAAACTATGCTCAGTAAAAAACCTGAGGAAAGACCTAGTGTGAAAAGCATCCTGAGGCAGCCATATATCAAACAACAGATTTCTGTGTTTTTGGAAGCCACAAAGGCGTAAGACATTTTCATTTGAGTGATTCTGTGCAAAATATTCATGTTATTGTTGTCTTTTTTTGACAACTTTTCCTGGGTTTTGTAGTGGGATAAAATAAGTTTTGTTATGGGCAGCTACAAAACATATGAACATAAGTTTCTTTGGATTCCTTGAGAAACATGAGCGAATTAGTGGCAAATATTTTTTTATGTAAATGCAGAATAAAATTGTGCAGTGCTTAGAAATACAGAATTGTTAGAGAACACACACCTTTCCATATGGTTCTTGAGGTCATTAATCATCTGGGAGTTGAAAAACCAAGTTCCTTTTGATATACACTGATACAATTATTTTTCTTTGTCAAGTTTAGTCAGTTATTTTACTGCTTCCAGATAGAACTGACCTGATGCTCTGCAGAACAAGTGTACATTGCTGGCAGAGTCTGAATCATGTATTTAAGCTTCTTTTCTAGAATTGAAAATGAGGGTATTGTGCACTGTATCTGATACTCTTTGAAAGCTCTTTAGTGAAGTGGGGGTTTTTTAATTAGTATAATCTAAAGAAATATTTTAAGACCTTGTTGATGGTGATTGAATGAGCAACTTTCATTTTCTTTACAGGAAGGCTGCTAGAAATCATAAGAAAACAGTGAATTCTAAACCTAAAGACCCTTGTTCTGTCGTCTCAGCAAAGAATGAATCTCACAGTAGGAATGTTACACACCAAAACCACTCCTCTGAGCAAGCCAGAAAATACAAAGTTGTGAGATATGGGGTTCTTTTACCTTGAAAATAAAAAAAGCCAACAAACCCAGATCCCTCTTGCTTTTTATAAATAAAAAACTCAGTTTTATAAGAAAGCATGAGCATTCCTGAGAACATTAGATCTGAATCCTAGAAATGTGGAAAATTCGTATTAGGGAAGGAATTATTTTTAGATAAGAGTGGGAGTAATTAAACACCTGTGGATCAGTGAAGCTAATTGCAAGATCTATAAGATGTTAACTAAACAACACCTGATTTTATGTGAGTTACTCTTGGCATATTTGGGGTCAAATAATTTTTCAAATATTTCATGACAAGTGGTAATAGTTTTTTTCCAGTCAAAAGCATATATTTAAAAACTAATTATAGTCACAACCAAAACTGTTTATTCTTAAAATTCTTTCTAGTAGTTAGAACAAACCTTTTGTAACGGTTAATCTTGTACATGTTTTTTGTTTCCTGTAACAAGTCTGCTGTTCTGGGTTTGAGCTTTCAGTGTTGAAATACTGAATATATGTGGTAGAGCACAGCCTAAAAACTCCTGGTGCTTGTTCCTCTCTTAGGGAAGAGCCAAGGGAGTACAGCTTTTCGTTCATGGTCCTGGTGAAAAGTAGGTGTACTCCATGTGTATAAACCAATACCTGAAATAGGTCGTTTGCAAATCTGTATCTCTTTAAAAATGTGAATTTTGATTTTTTTGAGGCTCCTAATCTGTTATTGATCATAATTTTCTTTTAGTTTATTTGCTCTGGTATGTTCTTGATTTTCCTTAGGTGCTTACAGAATTCTTTCATACGTGTGTAAAACCCAAAAGATAATGACTTTTTTTTGTTTTCTTTTAATCCTAGGATGAAGAAGATTGTATCAGCAAATGTAAAGCCACCAAATTTTGTCCCTCAGAGAAACCAGCTGTTGAGTTGGAAAGAAAACCAAGCAAAAATGATCTGAACAGCTTGGGAGACTCCATAGCTACAGTCAGTGGAGTGAACATTGATATCTCCCTGTCTGACAGGATGAAGTGTGAAAGTGAGAAGTGTGGCAGTGAGTGTGTTCCAGAGAATAATAAAGCAAAGCATTTACATGTTCCAGGCCACTCTAAAATAACATCTAACAACCCTCCAATTAAGGAAGATGGACAACAGCAAAGAACAAAACAGCCTTTTAAAGCTGAAAGTGTTGAGTCAAAGCTATCTTCTGTTGATTCTGTAGAAGATGATGATAACACTTTGAAACTCCTGCAGCCTGTATCAAAAGACCAAAAGCAAACTGACCTGGTAATGCATTTTTGCTTATTTGAAGTAGATTTGACCAGTGGCCAGCTCTTACAATTTAGAGAGCTGCTGCACGTTTTTCTGTCAAAGTAGGATGTTGCTGATGCAATTACTGAGATTCTTAAGTGTTTAGGAGCCTTGGGTTCAGATTTGCAAAGGCAATATGGTGAAGTAGTTTGGGGATTGCATCTATCTAGGTTATTTGAATTCTGTTTTTACAGGGGAAAATTTTTTGGTTTTCCAACTGAAAACAGAAGGGGTAAGAACAGTTTTGTAACTTTTGTTCTATGTTGTAAATAGGCCTGAATGGTCTTGATTTGGATGGGGGGCTAATTGGTGGTGATTGTCTTTTCACTGCATTCTGGTCTACCATGAGATTTTTAATGAGAAATCATTATTTGTTGCAGAGCTTGGATTCTACTGAAAAGCTGCTAGCACCCTTTATTCCTGTTGTAATTCAAGTAAGTGTCCTTCTTTGAAGGTTTAGTAGCTAAAGATGCTGGTACAGCAGGTATTTTATCTCTCAAGTAAGAATTTATTGTGGTTGTACATGTGCTATGTTAAGGTGGTTGCAGTCCAAATAGTAAAGTGGCCTCTTTTCACTTTTTTTTTTAAAGAGTGTTTGTGTAAATCTGGAAATAACAGGTCTGCATTTTTTTAAAAATGCTTTTACTTATTAGGATGATGTCAGTCATGGAGCTTCAGGAGATGCTCAGGGAAAAACGACCTTCCACATGCAGCCTCACAGCTCTGTCAGTGAGCCCTCTGTCTCACGGCAGCAGCAGCAGCAGAAGAGAGAGCTTGCTGAACGCTGCCCAGAGAAGGTGCAGATACTTGAAAAATACTTCTCATTCCTTTAAGACTCTTGTGTTTTTCCTCTTTAAATGTGGGGCCAATTTTCTAAAAAAGGGTGGGTGTTTTAATGCTGTTCTTGTTTTGTGTGTGTCTCTAAAACCTCAGTGGTAACAAATGCAGATCACTGAAGGTGACTATTAAAAGCAGCCTGAGTAAATCTTTGAAAATCCCAGTACCTCACAGGGATGAGGTGGGTGTGCCACATGGGCTGTGCCTTTACTGGGTTGCAGTGTTTCTAGGGAATTCCATCAGGACTTCTTACTGTTTGTGACTACAAGTCAGTACCTTTGGATAAGGCTACTTGCAGTGGGTAGTGGCTTAGTAGTGCTTTAGAACAGATATGTAATGGCAGCCCTGAGCTTATGAGTGCAAACTGTAGGAAGAAACTCCTGGCATGCACACAGAATAGAGCTCCTGTCAGTTTTTCCACACTAAGCAGGGAGGTTTCCTTGGGGGAAGGCACAAGGCTAGAGAAAAAGATGATTGGTGATTGATAACCTGGTTTTCTCTTTGGGTTTTGCTATTTGGGGGTGGAGACAATTGTTGCAAAGGCATTGGCAGAAAAATATTCTAGGAGGAGGGGGATAAGATGTAGAGATGGAAAGAAGGGAAATGGATGCAAGCAGAGATGGGGAGAGGGAAGGATCAAGCTGGGAAGTGTGAAGAGGTTACAATAGGATTCAAAATCTCTGTCATCCAGTTTTACCATGCAAGAATGTCTTCTCGATTGCAGAGTACTAAGACTTTTAATAAAAAAAAATAATAAATTCTTGCTCACTTCTCTGTCAAGTTCAGAGCAGTTTCTCCTCGGCCTCTACCTGTTCCTTCTGATGTGACCCCAAAGACAGCCCAGAGGGGTGCAGAGCACTCTGAGCCTGCAGATAGTGCCAAACCCAGCCAAGCAGCCATTCCAAAGGTTAGTGATGAGAACTGTGCCTGCTTGTTTTTGTGTCATTCCTTCTGAGCAATTTGTTCCATGAGTGTGTGCACAGTGAGTAAAGAAATGTGTAGTGGCTTCCTCTGCCTCATGGAAGCCCTGCTCAGTGTGGGATGAGCCTTGCTAAACCTTGGAGGTCAGAAGCTCGTTTTCTAGAGTTCAGATTGGTCTCATTAAAGACATTAAAGTTTTATAATAAATAATTAAGCATTAAATAATAGCTCCCTCTCCAATATCAATTGAGAATGATTTTTTGCTTAATAGGTGATTAGAAAACAAAAGCTGTAATGGTGATTGCAAATTAATATCAAATTAACTTCCTTTGAAGGAGCGGCCTTTGTCAGCAAGAGAACGAAGGAGGCTGAAACAGTCTCGGGAGATGCTTCCCTCTGGTAATTTTAATGTTTACATGTTAGCAGTTCATGTGTAAGTAGGCTAATAACTTCTTTGTGAAGAAATGATAACTACTTGGCTGTTCTTCACTGCCATCTTCAGAATGGTGCACTAAGGGGCTAGTGCTGTGTTAAATAAAAAGTTCTGTTAACACGTCTGTATTTTTCTGCTTTTTAGTTATGTTCAGTTGTGTTCTGTGTTGACAACTTGTCTTTGAAATGTACATGAAATATAGAATATTCACTTTCAAACAGAAGCTTCAATGTTGTCTATTAGCAGAATACCTACCTCCTTTCCTGCCTTCTGCTAGGTGATTTTTTTCTTGCATGAGTATGAAAATAATTCAGAATACACACAGCTTAGTTGTAAATACTGTCAAAATGTCATCCTTCCAGTGGTTCCAGCAAGACAGTCATTAAATGGTGCAGTAGTTGAAGTGAAGTCACTTGTGGGAAGCTGTATTAAAGTTCCTCAGTCCTCATCAGATCCCAGTATTTCTCAGGTAAACTTTGTCAAAAGTGTTTCTTCCATGTAGGAACAGTAATTTATGCCATATTGCTGAATTACTTTCAGCTATTAGAGTTTTTTGTTATTTATTCCCTCTTCTCATAGAGAAAGAGAGAAGCCCATTGCCTGTCTGATGATGAACTAAGCTCTTCCACAAGCTCTACAGACAAGTCTGATGGTGATTCCAAGGAGAAGTAAGGACTTCGTTTAATACTGTGCAAAAGTTTTCACTGCTATACTGGACCTTGACTTGGAGTGGAAAAAAAAAGGCTTTCACACTTTATCTCTGCATAGTGAGTGATTGAAGAAGTATGTGTGCATAGAGGGAAGTGCAGCCCCGTTGGATTATTGTCTCTCTGTGACTATACACTTTCCATGCTCAACTTTCTGGGCTGTGGGATTGTGTACTTTCGGTTTTATGAACTGTAGCTTCCAGGAAACCAATCTTCCAGAACCAAACGACATCTACTGTCAGGATGCATTAAAAGCACAAATTAAAAGGTGCTAATGTGCTTCCTTTCCACTGTAAATGAGGCTGAATTTCTCTCTGATTTTTTTCAGTGTAAGCAGCTCTCAAAAGATACAATTTGTTGCATTACCAGAGTGAGCAGTAGCCAGTAGTTTGCAGTGACTGAGCTCTGAGCCGTTGTAAAATGAAATAGTACTGATGTTACTATTGATAAAACTGCTCCACAACAAGGAATTTAACATGGAATACTTACTAGGACCTCAATAAACTCATTGAAAGCTCTTGGAATGCAGGGTGGAAGTTGCATTTGATGGTGACTGAATCATTTCTTCTTTCTCTCCTAGGAAAAGCAGTGTGAATGAAATGAATGACTTGGTGCAGCTGATGACGTGGACACTGAAAATGGACTCCAAGGAGAACTCTGAGTGCTGTGTAACCTCAACCCCAGCCCCAGAGTTTAAACTTAATAGAAAATATCGAGATACTTTGATTTTGCATGGAAAATCACCTGATGAATCAGAGGAATTAAAAATGGATGAGATTCCTTCAGGTCTGTTGCTCTGGGATTCTGTGGTAATACTTAGAGTGGTCCCATATTCTTCTGCAGAATATGAAAATTGTCTGTACTGAAAGTAATTACTACTGCACTGATTTTTTGATTGTATTTTATTTTTAATAGATATGTTATTGGTCCCTTACAAGATTAGGAGAATGGTTGAAATCCTCAGATCTGATGTGGTGCAAGGATTGGGAGTGAAACTTCTTGAGAAGGTGTACAGAATAATGGAAGAAGATGATGAAGCAAAAAGAGAGGTGAATGTATTTCATAATAAAATTGTTTGATTTCTTTATAAGCCTAGATAAATGAGCAGGGTCTTTACCCTACTGAGATAGGGTAAACCTTGATTCCAGAAAGTCTTTATGTAGTCATGGGCAGGCAAGGACCTAAGTATATTGTAATTTTCACTCTTAAGTTTGATGCTAGATGTAGACTGTGTTCAACTGCAGCTTCTTAAGAAACCATCAGAGCTTTAGAACTGGACCATAGTTCTTGAGTCTGGAGAAGCTGTGGGGGATGCAAATAATTTCACTGTGTGCTGTTTCTCCAGTAATTTCTTCTGTCTCTCAAATTTTTGCCTTCACATTACTTGCTGTATGCCTCTTATGTCCAAAATAAGAAATTATTTAACATCAATCCTCAATAAAGGTGGATGAAGAATACCTCCAGCTCCTTTTATTCAAAACTTGGTTACACTTACCTAGCCAGTATTTGACTTGTAACTTGTAAAGATCTTGTATTTTAAATTTTTGGGTGGGATTTGAAAATCTCTTGATTTTAGACAAGTGTTCATTTTTCTTCTGTCTCATCTACAGTGCCAGGCTTCACATGCTTCTTTCAGCTGAGTGCTTTGGTATTTTTTTGTTAATATTTTGGTAGCTTCTGCTTTTTTTCCACACCAGTAAATGTTGTGGGTTTTGTTCTGTGTGTGTTCTGAACAGCTGCAGTTGCGGGAGCACATGGGAGACAAGTACGTGAGTTACAGTGCGAAGGCTCGGCACCTGAAATTCCTTGAAGAAAATGTGAAGCTCTGACCAGAATCTTTTCCTTGCAGAAAAGAACTGTTTTCTAGCTCCTTTGATAGACTGGACCAGCTTACAAAGCATGTTCATCCATTGATGTCCTTTGATGGAATAAGGAGGTGAACTTGCAGAAAATGTTAGAGTTGGTAGCAATATTTTTTCATGTTATAATGTGAACCAGGCTATCACTTTCTCAGAAGAGAAACTGTTTAGTTTAGTTTTTACTCTCTTAAAAAGTTGCTTTTCATAGATGCAAATAGGGGTGGATACCAAGTTTTGTATACTAAGGAGTGTCAAGAAAGATTATGTTCTGGTTTGAATTTGTCATAGCAAAAGGGTTTTGGTATGGACTCATACTAAATACAATAACAAAATCTCTGCCAAGGCTCTGATGTGATAAACTATAATCTATTACATCAGATAGTTGTGAAAATTTAGCATGAAGAGACAATTACTAATTTTTGTGGAACTCAAGGTCCTCAGGTTGTATAAATTGCCAAGTCCAAGTGCTGAAGGGGGCAGCTGTACTGCTTGTAAGGAGAGACTTCACTTTTGTGTTTTGTTGCTGGTGCAGTCACCAAGGTAGGGGAAAGCATTTGGTAACTGGATAAAATAAGCCTGAAAATGTTTGAAAGGAATGCAGCCATGGTTACCATGGTTCCAGCTGGAGAAATCCTTTTGCCTTACAAATACCAATTCCTTTTAGGAATGAAAGTGCCCAAGACCAGAGTCACTTAGTGAAAAGATAAAACACTTATTTCTCTTTGTTTGCATCCAGAGTGTCTCACTACAGTCCCCAAGCATTGTTGTGCACCTACCTACAGGAAAAGCACATGTTTTTTAAATAATAAAGAAGTCAAATGGAATTGAATTTGTAAAATAAAATTATAAATTAACAACTTGTCTCTTTTCCTGCCTGTAGCTGAAATACTGTAACCTCCAGCAGCTGTGAGGGAGCTTACTGACATGACTAGTAAAATAAAATGCCATGCCTATGGATCCTGCTGCCTTTCACACACTACATGCTTGAGTTACAATGTTTCAAGAGCTATTCTTACTTGTTCTTCCCAGTGAAATTTATTTAAAACAAAACCTGGCCCTCTGCACCCTCCAATCCTAGAACAGTTATTTTCAGAATTGTAGGATATGTACCATTTCACAGTATTTGTTACAACCAGGCACTGCTGACAGCTTGTTTTACACACAGTTAGAAATATTTCAGTTGAAGTCCAGCTCTTTATTATCTATGGCAACTAGAATTAATTTGATTCACTGTGTTCCTTTTTAGTCAAATACTCCAGATGTGACCTCCAGTAGCCTTCTGAAGTTAAGCCCCACATCCCTGTGTTCTCAGTGACTCCCCTGAAACTCCAGACCCAATTTCCAGCCTTCATGCTCCCTGCAGAGCTTGGTTGTATACAAAATACTAAGAAAAAACCCAAACACTAAGCCAAGAAGTATTTCTCAGTGGAAATGAATTTAACAAACAAAGTAACAGCCTGGAAACTGTAGTTTTTTAGCTTTTAGAATGTCTCTTTGGCTTCCTGTCTGCTGCCTTCTTCTCTTCTGTGCCAGACTCCTGGACTGGCAGCCACTTGAGGGGATTGCGACGGTACATGGGCCATGGAGGGAGTGTCAGCTGAGGGCAAAGGAAGGGAGTCAGAACATTCACACTGAGATGCTAAAGAGCTGTTCTGTACAGCTGCTTAGGAAATCTTCATCCCTAACTTAGTATCTATTAGTCCTAATAAAATTCATACTATTTCATACACATTTACAGTTTACATTGCAAAGTCATGCTTAAGTATGTGACTAAAGCACCCCAGGTTGTTGCAAGGAGGTTACAGGACCCACCCTGAAGAAAAAAGGACTCCTGAGGTGACACCAGCATTCCCAGCACCTCCCACACTGCAGTGAGACCCTCCCCTTGCCTGGCATCACGGGTAAGTAACTGCAGCTAGATTGACTCGGGGATGTTTAAGGAAGGAAGGAGCAGATGGATGATGATGCCAGATATTACAGGGGCTTTTCAAAACAGTGATACGTGTGTGTGTGTGTGTGTCTTGAGTGGTGATTGGTCAAACTGTGCTGAAACCACGTGTAAAACTGGATTGGGAGTGCCCCAATAGGAAAGAGACACCTCTCATGCATGGGTAAGGAATTACTCCTGAAATTCCATATTCTGCCTCCTTGTCAGGGCAGGGGACGGCTGCAAAATTGTCCTGACAAGCTGCTACTGCACAGAAAGCCTCCCTGTCCCTTCTGTTAACAATGCTGTCAGCTGGACTTAAAACTAACTTAATTGAAATGAAAAACTCAAAAGAGGTATTAAATTACAAAAATTCTGCTAGCACTTCCAAAAAAGCACTTAATGGGCTGCAAAGCACTTTATGCAGATCAAAGGAAGCACAAATATGTATTAATAAATCTGAATTGCATAGCAAACAATAGTCTGTGCTGACAGCCCCTCAATTAAGCAATTATTCCAGATTAAACACTGCATGTATTTTTTGGTTTGGGGAAAACATTCTTACCAAACATGATAAAGCAAATCCAGCCATAACTATGTAGACAGTCCATCCAAACTGTTCAGTGATGTATCCATAGATGAAACCAATTACCTGGAAAAAAAAATTGAAAAAATCAAACTTTAAATGAAGAAAAACATTTCCCATGATGTGATTAAGTTGCAGGGGGTCAATTTAGGTAAGAAAATACAGATTTTTCAAAAGCACAGTTCATACATCCTTCTAATCTTTTCAAAATTGCAGGCCAACAAGGAAAGTAAAAGATGAGAGGAAAAAAAGTTTTAATCCATGACAGCCCCTCTGACTTTGTTTAAAGCTTTTAGTGACCCCAAACAACAAGAAAAATATTTATAAGATCAGAAAACAAAATAGTCCTTTATGTTCTCACCCACAGGTCTACTATACTTACTGCAGAGACAAGAATGATTCCTTGAAAAATCTGTTCTGCTAATTTTTGGCCCTTGTAGTCCTGTGGAAAGAGACACTTTTTAGTCAGTTATTCAAAACACAGACCTGCCCACTTAACTCTTTCAGGTTAGACCCTTCAGTCTACCAGACCATGGGTTCTCCACGTTTTTGTTCCTTTCAAATTAGATTGGAATTATTTTTCTTACAGTGACTGAAAACACCTCCTCTACAGGCTTGACCACATGACCTAGAAACAGAAGCACTGTCTGATCAGGGTAAGTAATGCAAGTTCAAAATACTATTGTAGTCATCTTAACATCACTAAGTAAAAGCTGCTTCACCACAGAAGAGGGTGTGCCCGAGAGGGCACGACGTGTGTGGCACCTGTGTTTTGGAGAAGACGGACAGATAAGTATCTCCAGGGTGGGTGCCAGTAGGATGGTGCCAGACTCTCTTCAGTGGTGCCCAGCGACAGAATGAGGAGCAATGGCCATAAACTAAAACACGCGAAGTTCTACCTCAAAAGAAGGGAGAACTTTATGTCGAGGATGGCAGAGCACTGGGACAGGCTGCCTAGAGAGGTTGTGGAGTCCCTCTCTCTGGAGACGTTCCAAATCCACCTGCATTCATTCCTGCTCCAGGTGATGCTGCCTTGGGTTGGACTGGGTGATCTCCAGTTCCTTCCAAACCCAACTAATCTATGTTTGTCTGACGTGAGAAAACGTGTCTCTCTGGGAGCCCCACGTCTTCAGTCCGTCTATAGAGGAAGCAGGAAAGCACAGTGGGGCTTCCCTTACACAGCTGCGTAATAACTTCCTTCTATATCATCAGAGTCCCAACTCCCAGGTCAAAAACCGGAATTATATAGATTCATCCTGTATTCCCCTAGCCGTGCTTCGTACACGGGTGCCAAGATCGCGCAGGGGCCGCTGAGCCCGCGCCCGGCCGTGCGGGCAGGGGACACTAAAACCTGCGCCCGGCCGTGTCGCCCGCAGTGCCCTACCATCTGCGTGGGGATGGAGCGGAACACGCTCAGCATGGCGGCGGCGCTTCCCGGGCTTCTTCCTGCTCCTCTTCGCAGCCGTCTCGGCGCTCCCGGGCGGAGCGCTGCTGGTGGCGGGGCGGGGCCCGGCGCGGTCTCCCCGCGGCTACCGGCGCTCGTCGTGGCGGAGCGGAAGGCGGCTGCTGAGCTGGCCGGAAACACGCCCCGTCCGCCCCGCCCCGAGCTCCGTCGGCCCAGGGTGCCGCCTCCAGCCCCGGCCATCGCCTCCGCGCCGCCGCCGCTGCTGCGGGGCTGCTCCGCTCCCCTCCGCCCTCCGGTACGCGTCTCCTCGGCAACAGCGGCTTCGCCCCGCAGGACCNGCGGCGGGTCAGGCACCTGGGCGGGCACCCGCGGGCCGTGCGCTGCCGCGGTGGCGGCGCGGGCGGCCGGTCCGTGAGGGGCCGGGGCGCCGCGGGAGGTGCGGGAGAGCTGGGCACGGAACGGGGCCGTGTCCGCAGAGCAGCTCGGAGAGCGCGGTGTGTGTTTTATTGTCCGTGACTATCCACGTGCATGGCACGTTCTGTCACTGCCCCCAGCCCGGCTGCCGCGTGTCCCTGAGGCACCGGCCGTGTCCGTGTGCGTGTGCGGGGCACCGGCCGTGTCCGTGTGTGTGTGCGGGGCTCCGGCCGTGTCGCTGGGAATTGCAGAGCGCTTCGTTCCACAGCGGGACGTGGCGTTGTGCTCTCCAGGCAAAGTTCCGCGTCCCGCCCCGTGCCAGCAGTGCGGCGGTGCTCGAGACGGAGCTCCGGGCAGCAGGGATTTGTTGGGCTCCGCTGATGTGTCTGCCCTGGGGGAGAAGCGCAGCAGCGGGAAGGAGGTGGTTCTGATACATGTAACAGTCACAGCACAGTGTGAGGTGTTTCAATTTAGGGATTCCGCAAGTCTCTCACGTTTCTGGAAGTTTGAGTGTTATTAGAGATCTTTCTGTGTGTTATTTGAGAGCTCCTTCACACGCCACGACACGCAGCTCTCGTTCTGATTTCACGTCAACTCTTAAATAATGAACAAGCATTTTTGAATTTCTTATCGAAATTGCATTAGTGTTGTGTTTCTACCGCCTTCTATAACATGATGGTGCTGCCGTCTTTCTCACTTTTGTGATCTATTCTGTGTGATGACATTTCAGCTGAAACTCTGATATATGTATTTTATGTAGAGAATGTAATTGTTTTTAAAGCATATAATGCTGTTTGTTAAAATCTCATAAACACCAGAATCTTGCTGTTGGTTAAATATGGAAAGAAATAATATAACATTTTATCTTGTTGTTCAGGTGCTTCTAGTTCATATAGTTAAACAAATAGTTTCAACAGTAAAGAAAACATACATAATTTTCTGGATCTTCTCAGATTACTTTTGACTGGCAGAAGGAGTTTAGCTTGCTTTTTTTTTTTTTCTGTCAGTGAAGTAAGTGGCAAGATCTGCATGTCTCCTCTTTATCTCTGAGGTCTTCTTTAGAGATGTCATTGTAGTGAGGGTGTCCCTAACATGAGAAGGACATGGACCTGTTAGAGTCCTTTCCAGTACCTAAAGGGGCTCCAGGAGAGCTGGAGAGGGACTTTGGGCAAGGACAAAGGGGAAAAGGGGAATGGCTTCAAACTGATAGAAGGTAGCTTTAAATGACATATTAAGAAGAAATTCTTCCTTGTGAGGGTGGTGTGGCCCTGGCACAGGTTGCCCAGAGAAGCTAGGGATGATTTCTGTGCCCATGGTAGGAGTTGGAACCAGGTGATCTGGAAGGTTCCTTCCAACCCATCCTGTGATTCCGTGGTTGTAGTTAGGTAGTTCCTGACACCATACTCACTTTTTAAAATGTAACATACAGTTTTATCTCTTTGATAAAGGGAAACATTCACTGCCTTTGATACTGAAACTGTTGTGACACTCCTGTTGATAGTGTGCTATGCCTCATGGAAGAATACACTGGCAGTGACTGCTGTATTTTTTTTTGCAGGTTTGCAGGAACTTTATGCTAATAAAATACGAATAGAAAAATGACGTTAAGGAAAGGTATGTGTATATGTGCTTGTCTGATTTTTTTTTTAATATCTCTTGCATCTGAGTTTCTCAGTTGTTCTCTGGTTATATTGATAAACATTTTTCTTCTTAATTTTCAGTGAACATTTCCATCCTTATAGTGGCTGTTATCATATTTTTGCTAGTTATTCATCATAACTTCCTAAGCCTCAGTGACTTCCTGAGACGGGAATTGTCAGGTATGTTGGGTTTTATTTTAATTAAAAAAAAAAAAAAATTAAGATTTGATGGGAGAACACATGCTCTGACCAGACAGAACTCACCACGTGGTTTGGGTGAATGGGAGGGGGAAGTTAATGTGGTTATAGGCATGGCAGAGGGGACCAAAGGTAAGTGCAGACTATTGTAGCTCAGCCTTTTAATACCTTGTGCTGTGTGTAAATATGTGTGGTTAAATGTGTGCTGTTTTCTGTAAATGTGGTGTTATTCTATTCATTAGCAACTCAGATTCTCAAAAGCAGATGCTCTGAGTGTTTGATACTGGCTCACTGTAATCCACACCTCAGCTCAGACATCCAAGTGTGTAGCAGGAATAATTGAAGTGTTGGGAATTTTAGTGTGGTAATAATAATATGTAATAATAAAAACAAGTATGTCATTTTTACTCCACAGATCCAAGCCCCTTAGGACTTCAGCCTATAGATTTCATTCCTGCAGCTCCCCAGAGGCTGACAGATGAGAGGGATGACCAGGAGATTTCTGTGGTCATTGCAGCCTCGGATGAGAGGCTCGGAGGTGCAATTGCAGCCATGAACAGCATTTACAAGCACACCAGATCTAACGTGGTTTTCCACATTGTTACTTTGAATGATACTGTGGATCACTTGAGGTAATGATCCTTTCATTGGATTCCCACAACACAGTGAACTTCTGTATTTCTGAGAGGAGAGCAAGCTGCCTTTTCCTGGAGCTGCACTCCCCTGACTCCCAGTCCTATCTGCTGCTGCTTGTGGCAGCTTTTTGACAGGGCTGCTGTGGGAGTCCCACCATTCCTCCTGGTCAGGTTTCAGGGATGGAAAAGAAACATCTTTTCCAGTGGGCTTATATCCAGCCAGTGAGGTTAGAGTTTGCTGGTGGAAGGGTTGTAAAAGGTACTTCTACATTTCATCTAAGCAATTCAAATGCTGGCAGTCACGTTTCTCCATTTTTGTAGGTTGTTCTTTGATCCTGTTATTTTAAGCCCCTTCTGTCTACACTGATGGTTTTGTGAAGGGCCTGTGATAACAGGACTGTGTATTTCTGATAAAACAAGAAGTGACCTCATACCTTTCACATGTCCCAGGTGTGCAGTTGCTGACTCTAGACTTGCCCCTGTGGCCACACAGGACAGCACCGATGGCAGCATTCATTACATCCCAGATGTGTTTGTTGGGCAGGAAAGTAAATGGCCACATCAGGATCTGTGTCACTGTTAGCTGGATCTCATGCTGTTCCCTTGATTTTGTCTCATCTAACAAGATCTGTGCCTTTCTCCTGCTTGCAGGATGTGGCTGAGGAGCCCTCCTCTGAAAAATATGAGATACCAAATTTTGGATTTTGACCCTCGTGTCTTAGAAGGCAAAGTACAAGTGGATCCCCAAAAGGCAGACACCTTCAAACCAGTGAGGATGATGCTGATTACTTTTTGCAGTTAGTAGTTAATAACAATAGATTTTGATGTTGGCTTTTGTACACAGCTAGAGATCAAAACCAAATCTGTTAGCATAGAAACAATCTTTCATAATCAGATTCCTAAATTTCAGTGAAATTAAGTATCTAGATAATGAGAGATGGATTTGAATATCTACATATGCATGCCTAGGATCATTTTTTGCTGCTAGCCACAGTGAAGCACAGCAGCTGGCATGTCAAGCATGCCAACACCTCAGAGATGCTGCAGATCTATGTGGAGAAATAAGAAATTCTTATATAGACTAGTTTTAAAGTTACTTTATCAATGCATACAGTCATGGTAAACCAGGAATTGATGGAACTTATTTATTTTAAATTACTTGTAGGATATTGCTGCCTATTTTACTTCCTCGATAGAAGTTGTCTTAGATATTAATGCCATAGATAAGTGCCAGAAACATCAGTCAATTTCACATTTATTTGGGCAATTTTTTCATTTAATTCTTCACTTTTCTTGCTTTGCTGTTCTCACAGTTAACCTTTGCAAGATTCTACTTGCCCAACTTGGTACCTCATGCAGAGAAGGTCATCTATGTGGATGATGATGTAATAGTGCAAGGTATGGGACCTTTGTTAGCTGCCACTGGCCTTATGCTGAGGTCAGTATCTTATCTCTCACAGAACCCAAACATTTCTGTACAAACTTCGTAAATTTGAGTGAATTGGGTTAAACTGAGTAGCTTTGTATGTTGTGACAATGGACTGAACAAAGCCTAACTCAGCACTTAGTCAGGATTGCTTTTGGTTTTCCTGTGCTTGCTTCCATTTTCCAGATGATATTGTTGAACTCTACAACACTCCACTGAAACCTGGACATGCAGCTGCATTTTCAGATGACTGTGACTCAACCAGTAGTAAAGTTGCTGTCCGTGGAGCAGGCAATCAGGTTAGTTTTAGTCTTGTTCAGTGATAACAATACTGTAGATCTCAGGCATTTGGGAATGCTGTAAACCTAAGTATGTGACTGTCCCTGCCCAAACCAGTTTTACAAATGGGACCTGCAGTTTCTATTCAGGTACAGTAAATTACTTTGAATTTTTACTGTGCTTTACAATGAGAGCAATTCTCATTGTGGAATAGCAGGAGGTCTGAGAACATGGAACATCACTTCTGAATGTATAAAAAGAACTCTCATTTTAAAGGAAGAGATATTTACTCTAACAACTTCAACTTATTCCTGTCTGTTGTGAGTTGTGCAGATTTTTTCTTTAGGAATTTCCCCAGATATTTTAAGCTAATTTCTACTCTCTTTTTTTTCCCCCCAGTATAATTACATTGGGTTTTTGGATTACAAAAAAGAAACCATCCGAAAGCTTGCCATGAAAGCCAACACCTGCTCTTTCAATCCTGGAGTTTTTGTTGCCAATTTGACTGAATGGAAATTACAGAACATCACTAAACAACTGGAGAAGTGGATGGCACTTAATGTGGTGTAAGTAGCCCAGGCTGGGGGTGTGAGCAGCTCAGGGCTTTGGTTCTGCTGCTGGCATTTCCTCTTGAATGGAGGGCTGTGTGTGTATCTCTGCCACAAGGAAAAAATCAACTCATCAGCACCCTTTCAACTTCCAGAGAGGAACTCTACAGTAAGACTCTGGCTGGCAGCATCACAACACCTCCACTGCTAATTGTATTTTACAAGCAACATTCCAGTATTGATCCCATGTGGAACGTCCGACATCTTGGTATGTTTGAAGCATTTGTGATGCTGCTCCCCCAGGGTGTTTTTCCAGGTCTGCAGCTGGACACCTTGTTGATGATATAGCAAAGTGAGCTTTTATTCCCCTATTCTGTCCTTTGTTCTTTAAGAAAAACAGCTTTGGAATTCCATCTTGGGGCTTGTGGGCCTGAGTCTTCCTCGAACAGCTGGGGGTTAGTTCTTGAACTGACTTAAAAAATACTTCTGGTTTTCCACAAATATATTGTATCTGAAGTGATCCAAGGTGTTTCTTCCGAAACTGTTGAGAAGGGCAGACATTCATTCTACTGGTGAAACCCCAGTGCTGGGAGAGCTTCTTCAGGTTATGTTTCTGATGAACAATACATAGGCTGCTGAATTCATCTGGGTGTTAAGCGGGTTTTAAAGAACTTGGAAGGCAGTGTATGAAAACAGACACAGATCAAAGTGACATTTAGTTGCACCTGATTGTTTTTCACTTTGCCCTTATTTCTGCCTCTCCTATTACCTCCTTTCTTCATAAATGATAAGATTTCCTTTGTTAAATCCTTTGTTTTGAAGTTAACATTGGTGTTTCTGCTGCCTTTATTTCAAATGCTAATGCTTCTTTTTCAATTGAAGGGTCTAGTGCTGGGAAAAGGTACTCCTCTCAGTTTGTGGAAGCTGCCAAGCTGCTCCATTGGAATGGACATTTCAAGCCCTGGGGAAGAACAGCTTCCTATGCAGAAGTCTGGGAGAAGTGGTATGTCCCTGACCCTACAGGCAAATTCAACCTGATCCGCAGACACTTGGAAGCTTATGAAACAAAGTAGAGTCCATTTGAATAAATGATGATGTTTTCTCAGGAAACTTCTGGAGCCAAGCAGAACATTTTCTTTCTAGCCAACTTCTGTTACAGAGCTGACCTTTCCTCCTGGAGCACAACGTGATGCACTTACTCAGATGCAGTTCTGAAATGCACGGGTCCAAAGGAGGCTCATGTCACCTGTGTGACACAAGATGCTACTCCAGCAGCACTACAGAAAACAAGGGAAGATCTCCACGAATGAGCACTTTTGTTTATGTCATTTCAGTTGTGTTCTCCTGCTCTTTACTACAAGTCTTCTAGCAGGGGATCATTTTGTCAGTTACAGAAACAAAGTTTCTAAGAACAAAATACAAATTCAGCTGGTGCTTGCACCAGCAAATCTTGCACAGCAATGCACTGTAATTAAGAGCTGCCTGGGTTTTGTTGTTTTGTTTTGTTATATTGTGAAATAATTCCCTCAACAACCCTTTCTTGCATGAAATCTCCTCCCAACCATTTCTGTTTAAGTCTTTCTTATGGAATTCTGCAAAATTGAATCCTTTTTGAAAAATGAATCCTTAAAGTATTATTTCACTATGCAAAATAGTTTTAACTGCCAGTGAACACCAAACTATGTTTTTGTAAAGTGGTGGATGAAACTTTGTTCAAAAATAAAGCTAATTATAACATGCTGATTCCAGCCTCAGGTAAATGGCAGTCCAATTCCGGTCTTGATATAGGAAGTGTTTCCTTTGTACACAGCAAGTGATTAAATCCAAAGTTAATTGATCTGGTCTTTGTGAAAGCAATCTAATTCTAAAATAGTACAAACTACTTATTTTGGGGGCCAGGCTGTATTAATTACAGATTAATTTTGTTAGTGTTGAGTTCCTCATAGTTCTCTCAAGTGAGCTACACTCTGCTATAGTTTTTCCTGCTGTGCCTTTCCCCATCTGGGAACTCGTCAAGTGAGATTGCCTGTGCCCTCAGCAGCCAGCTGCCCATCACCTGTGCTACAGGTAAGTTGGTTTGTTTTTTTTATAGTTGTATTGTTGAGTGATAGTTATTATTAGCTGATATATGCCAGCAACCACTGTGCCAACTGCTCCATTTAATAGGGGTTTGCACTCAGGCTTGTGAAGAGCCCTCGGTGGAGGATGTTCAGACAAAAGGCTTTGTGTTCATGCATTGACAGCTGAGTCTGCCTGGTCTGAAACACAGGGCAGCAGAGGTAAAGGACTCCTTCATGACTCTAAATATGGTTTTAGTTCTGTTTTAAAAGGATTTCAAACTGCTGCTCTCATTGCAGTCACTGCCTGTAGTTCTGTTTCTGTCATGGGTATCCCTATCTGGTTTGTTACTTACTATTTCTTTTCCTGGGTTTTGATGAACCATTATAACAAAGCCATTCTTGTCCTTGAAGCAGTTAGGAGTAATGAAGTAAATTCACTTACCAAAACTTTGAAAGATTTTACTTGGATTAGCTGACACCAATGTAATTCATCTGAGCAGGCTGTGTTTTAGGAGGCTTAAAGCAATTGCCTGTTTGTGTATGAACTTGACACCTTTTTAAGCTGCCTATGAGAATCTATGCCTCAGCATACATTGAGGGAAAACTTATTTACACTTAATAACACTTATTTATCAAAGAACACAGAAATCATACTTTTCAGTTAATAGGAGAAAACAGATGCACAGGAGATAATTGGTGGCAGGCATTAATTGTAAATGTTCAATTTTTTGAGCAGCTGCAGGGCCTCTTGGTAATTCTCTTCCTTTCCCACTTCTGCTACAGGCTGAGCACAGCAGCACATCCTTATTACACAGGGCAGTGTTTTGCTTTATATTTACCAGTTATTGCCAGGTATAACAGGTGCCATTAGGAACACTCTTGTTCAAAAGCACTGTAAGATCAATCAACTTGTTCCCCAGTAGAGATGGATTACTAATAAAATCTCATTTAACATTCCCAGTGAAGGTTCAGAACATGGAACAGTGTTTGGGTAAAGTACCTTATATCTAGCTGAAATAAGGAGCATTTTCTAGCCAACCTTTACATGTGAAAGTTTTACAAGTTTTGCAAAAATGTACTGAAAAGTCACTGTCTAAAGTCATGCTCTAGGGGTAAAATCTTTGTAATCCTCTAGGAAAACTTAGATTTTTTGCAGGAATGAAAATTTACTGTGAAATTTAGTTGTTTGAACATGAATAGAATGAAACATTTATCACTTATTTTTCAAAGACAAAGGGTTTATCCTCTTGAAAGGTCTTTTTATAAGGCAAAATGAACAGAGTAGGTGAGTCTTTTAGGAATTTTAAAAATAGGCTTTAATATAGGAAATAAACTTGATGACAAATCTGAATAACAGTTTCCTAGACCTGTATCAAATCTGGAACTATCAAGGGAGATAGACTATTATGTACATTATTTGACACAGCAACAATTGAGTTTTTGCAGCAGCTCTGGTTCTGCAGTACTCCTCCAGCTTCTGCTGCAATCTCAGTCTTCCTGACTGTTCTGAAAGCCAGTAACAGCTCTCCAAACAGTGCCTTCCCACCTGATTTGTTACACATAGTCTGTATTAAAATCATAGGCATCATCTTCATCTACTGGTTTATCTAAGCTGAAGGACAGGGATGTAGAATGTTCATTTCCTGAGAAGAGAAAATCATGTGTTAGTGAAATCAGTGCCAATCCTGGAAGTACCAGAGCCCATCCTTGAGCCAGGGTTCTGAATACACACCTGCCCTCTGCCCTTTGGAATGTGTAGGATTCGTTTGTTGTTTTCCAGGCTTTGCTTTTCTGGTGACCTGAAATTGGTTTTCCTACAAGTCAGAGGTCAGACATTATTTAAACATCACTGATGAAATCTCCCACACAAATGAAACCTAACAGAGCCTGCGGCGTGTGTGGATGTTCCCTTGTATAGCTGAGCCTCACTGCTGAGGCCAAGTGACTTGGAACAATGTTGTTTCCTTAATTCAGAAAAAAAGCCCAACTCTAGTGACACCCTCATTTACCTCTTCGACATCATCATCATCTTCTTCTTCTTCTTCTTCTTCTTCCATATCATCTTCATCATCCTCACTTTCTGTTAATTCCTCTTCCTCCTCCTTGCTTGTTTCCATGTGTCCCCACTCAGACCCTTCCTCTGTCACTTTATTTTCATCTATTGTCCCATTTGTCATTCCAGCTGACTGAAAAACAATGCTGCTTGCTGGGCTGGGGTGCTTTAAAGCTGCAGAAAACACAGGAAGTGTCTGTTCAGTCCCTGTCATTCAGCACATATGTAATGCCCACCCCCGAGTGGGGACACTGCAGTTCTGCCCCTGCCCTGCCATACAAAGGGCTCCCACACAGGGTTCTGCCACCAAGGCAAGGACAATTCTCTGAGAAAAACTTTCCCTGAGGCATCTACAGAAAACTGCTAGGAGCTGGGAAACCTGGATTTAAGTATAGGTAAATTTACCTAAGTGGGTTTAGATGAGATAGCAGGAAAAAATTCTTTACTGTGAGGATGGTGAGGCCCTGGCACAGGTTTCCCAGAGAAGCTGTGGCTGCCACATCCCTGGAAGTGTTTGAGGCCAGGCTGGAGTGGGCTCTGAATAATCTGGTCTGAGTGAAAGGTGGCCCTGCCCACAGCAGGGGTTTGGAACAAGACTGTCCTTAAGGTCCCTTCCAACCCAGGCCAATCTGTGACTCTATGGTTAATGGTAGTCTACTACAGGAACAGTCCTACCTTGAACAGTGTTGCTGTTTTCTTGTTCTAGGTTATTTAAATTAAAGCCTTCCTGCATTTCAGCTACTTTTTGTTCTGTAAGATAGGGTGGTGGTTTTTGAAATCCTGGAGGTTGTGAGTAGTACTTTATTCTGGCTCTGAGAAAATAAAAATCAGCATTAAAAACAACTAAAGATAACACAGTTAAATCACTGTATTTAAAAATAAAACCCAAAACACAAAGCTCTCAAACTAATAACTGTTTAACAGCACTTCAATAGATATTAAAATTTAACTCTGAAGTTGTCAACACTGTTAAGGGGATAGCCCGCTCCTGAGAGGAAAATGCAATGGCACTTTGTCACCACAGATCAGCTGCCTGTAAAACCATGAGCTATAAAAGCAGCTGAGCCACTTGAGCAAGGGAGACAGTCACAGTTAGTGACTGAATCTGAGTTATGTTTGTTCCTACCCTCAGAATATAGGAACCACCCTAAATTTCCATAGAAAGTTTGTCACATCTTTTCCTGTCTAGAAAAGGACAACAGGGACTTGGTATTTGAGAGGAGAGCATATTTCTGTTACAGAAACTAGCTATGGAATAATGTGCAGCAGGCTTTGACTCTGTTCGTGTATCCTTCACTACTTTAGAAAATTATCTGTGGATGGCATTCTCTAAATCTGTTGGGGACAATCCAGCTCTTTACCAAGTAAAATATGAGAAAGGAAGGGAAAAAAGCAGCCTCTCCTTCTTAAGTACTTTGCTGGACTCAGTGCTTCTGCTGTGCTGGATTAACAGTGAGAAAAAGGTGAGCAGCACAGAGCAAAGTTCACAGCATACATACCCTGTCCAGTCACAAAGGACTAATTTAGCCGCATTTTCTATGTCAGGAACACCTCCCTTTTTCAGCATGCCCCTCTTCTGAGCCAGTAAAGATAAAAACTCTTCAGGGTCCCTGAAATCTGGGATATTATAGTGCATCGTTACCTAAGATAAAAAAAATTGGCACATTTAATTTGGATAACAGTGAGGACAGAGTAAGTGAGAAGCTGTTTTTCTCTTGCATGTGGGAGTAAACATTACGAAGCAAAATGCCTACTTCATCAACAAACTTATCTGCCATTCACCCAGACTTGTGGGTGTACAGAGACAGCACACTGGTCTGTGAAAACATTTTTCACAGAACTGAAAGGCAATTAGGCTTAGGTTAATTTGCTTTAAACTAGAGTGAAATCAGAGTTGGATCTGAAGTCTTCACTGTAACCATAGGATACAGAAAATATCATCATTTTTCACTCTTTTGGTTGTGTAGTGATCAGGTCTTAAAACCAATGTTGTTTACTCTGGCTGTCAGGATTGTGACATGCTGTTCTGCCTTCTCGTTGTAAGAATGAAAGATCACACTTGGCATTGCCACTTTGCAGGGTTAGGGAAAGCAGTTAAACTATGAGTATTACCTAAAGCAAAATGAACTTTCATTATTGGACCTAAGAAACCTACAGAGAAGTCTGATGCAGTGAGAGATGTAGAAAAAAGATGGAGCTCACCTGCTGCTTACTGCAGTGATTTATGATGGCATTTACTCCTTCAAGCACATCTGCTGAGTCTGATCCTTCAGGGTCTATGATGCTTCTCAAGGCCAGAGCCAGGGCACTGTTGGAAGGATCTGCAATTATACTTGGACTGTCCAGCATCTTTGTCTGCTTATCAAGGTGGACAATTTGCATGGACCTGTTCAGAGAGAAATGCACTATGAGCAGATAATCAGTGAAGGACTGGTAACAGTGAGGGATGCAAGACACAAAGCTCAGTGTTGGATTGAATGTACTTCATACAGTCAGATTCAGTGTTTTGTCATCATGTGCTTTGTGTAGGATAGAAATTTTAACAAACAAAACATCAAGTTTATACACTGTATCCCCTGGAGAGAGCTTGCATCACACCTATCAGTACCTTTCACCTTGTAGATTTTAATGTGCATTTAAAACTGCACACTGGTGTGTTTTGCCCCTAATGGATTGAAGCATAAACTCATGGTAAGTGAAGCACAACAAACAAGGAAAGGAACAGCTTTTATCAGACTGAGCTTACTTGGTAACACCTCTTGCCAGGCCAACATTGCAAGCACGCTTTCCTTTGAGACTGTTGATGATGCTGCTCTTTCCCACGTTAGGGAAACCTGACGGAAAATAACAGAAATCCTTATAACTTAAATAAGAAAATGGGTTTTTAACACTGATCAAAACAGCTTCTTCCAGGTATCTTTGCTAAGGTATGCATCAGTGCGAGATCAGAGTTGGATCTGAAGTCTTCACTACAGAATTAAGACAAAGAATGTATCCTCATTTCTCACACTTGTAGGATTTGTGGTGCTGCATTCCGTGGGATTTTTGTCAGGCATGAGGAAGGCAGTGCCAGTGGAGCACATATCCCGCCTTCCCTGTGTTCCCACAGATCCCCGTGCTACACGTGGAAGTGCACCATGGATCACTGTCAGCTGAAGTACTACAACACTGAGCCCCTTAGATTGAAGAACAAAGACTAGAAAGCTCATTAGCAAACCAGGTGTTAGCAGTTTTATCCAGTCTGTAATACAGGATCCCAAAGCTTTATGGGAGAAGGAAACTCCTCCTGTCTCTCTAAACACTTACCTACTACCCCAACTTGAATGGCTTTGTCTTGGGTCTTGCCATACTCTTGAAGAAGCTTCAAAAGGCATTTGCTTCCAAAATACTGAGATGTTTCTGAGAAATCAACACGTGCATGTCTTTTTGTGACCTGCTCCTGCTACAGGATTCAAAGGCAAAAACACCCCATGATCAGGAGCTATTAAGGAAGATAAAATATGGATACTTAGATTTATTAATCTACTGTAATTTCAGCGGTAAGAATTCCCCCACTGTACTGCAAAGCTCAGTCAAAGTATAAAGGCACATCTATCAGCCACAGAAGTATAATCAAAACAGGGGAAAAGGAATTTTAAAGCTGTTTCAACATGTATGACTGCAAACACATGACTTTCTTATGGGACAGCCTGCAGTGCTCTTACCATAGTCTTGTCCTTCATCATTGTTGCTGACTTAAAAGCAACTGTTGGAAACTCCTTCTTCAAATACTTCAACCATTTCTCTATATTGTCCTTTGGCACTAAATCTGGAAAGAAGAGCAGTTCTTTCACTCCTTAAATTAATCTTATCATGACAACGTTTGGCTGAGAACTCAAGTATGAAGTACTGGGTACATTCCCCAAAGGCATACGGACTGTCTTTTTCTACCTTAGCAGAACACATCACAATTACATGTCTGTCCTCTGTATTAGGTTTTTAATACTGGGGTCTTGCTGAAAGACTTTGTATGGTACAGAATGTTGTTCTGTGAAGATTATCCCACACTCCTTGCAAAGGCTACTCTACCAAGGAGTTCCCTTTGCTCTTGTTGTTGCTCTTGGCATTTTATTTTCTTTATTTAGCTGCTGGTAACTCAGTAATTTCCAGCCTTTTTAGTGAGCTCAGAGTTGGATCTTATGTCTTCAATGGAATCTCAGATTAATTTAAAATCTTCATAGCTCACCTACCACAGAACCACAGTGCCAGTAACACTTTGAGAAAACCCGTGTTTCTTACCAATTTTGTTCAGAACCAAGAGCAGCTTTTTGTTTCCTCCAGAGCAAGTGACAGCTTGCTCCAGCTGAGGACACCGGCAGCCCATTGGATCTCTGGCATCCAAAACCTCCAGAACCACATCTGAGGCCTCAAGCACCTGGGTCAGAAAAAAGACAAGAATCAAGTAAGGTATCACAGACCAGATGACAACTCTGGTATAGCTGTGGCTTACAAATATAGTTGTAAACAGTTTCTGTTGTAAAATCCCTTACTTCAGTGTTCTAGTTTATCACAGGAAAATTTTGTGTTCTAAACAGTAATACAAAAATGGAAATAACAAGTCGTCTTATTGCTGACTCTCATCTAATGATACAAAAATAGTTAAAGCATTTCACCTTCATGAGCTCCCTGCAGAATGATTTCTTAGAATTTTTATTCAGCGGATTTTTAGTCTTTCCTTTAGATTTGCCAGAGGATTCCTAAAGCAAATAAAAACAAAAGGAAATTATTTAAATGAGAATTAGTGTCTAATACTTGTGTGCATATTCAGCATGAAAATGTAACATGAACATGCTGCTTAAGAAGGTGAAGTCTCAGGATGACTTCTACAGGTTCAAGGAATCAAAATCATACAGGACCCCTACCTTTCCCTCTGCTTTCTCCTTGATTGTGGCTGCATTCTTTTTAGCTTCCAGCTTCCTCTTCTTTTCATGTTCTTTCTGTCTGTTGAGCTTCTGCTTTTGTTTCAGTTCTTCAAGCTGATTGCAAACAAAAACCCAGGCCAGATAAAACACATTTGAAGGTGGTAAGGAAAGAATGTTCTTTCTCCCCATTCCTGACCCAGGCTCCTGAGCCAGTTCAGAAATCCTGACTGTCCAAGTGACTTTGGGAACTTTTTTTACATCCTACCCAGAGGCAGCCATCCATTAGCTTGATCTCAAAACAGCAGCTCTGCAGCCACCACTACAGCTGATAAAGGTTGTTCCCATGTCACATTAGTCCACACTACAGACAGCAGATCCCTATTTTCTGTGTAATCACATAATGCCATGATTTAACTCCCAAGACTCTGATGGGAGATCTTTGTATCCCAGCACCACAGGGAATTCTGACTGCATTAGAAATTATACTTCCAACATGTTCACATGCTAAGTGAGGAAATAAAGGTTAAAAATAAAAGAGCAAATCATTGCACACTGTACAGTGCTGGAAATAAATATATTATTTTTCCAAAACACGAGTCTAGTGGGACCATCTACCATGACTGCACCTCAGAATGCACACTTATGCACACAAAGCTTCCTTAAAGAAAGGGATGGTCTCAGTTCTCTCCCTCTTTACCACAAACTGTATTTTACCCTCTGTTTTCTTTGCTCCGCTTCCCGCAGAAGCTCTTCCTTGAACGGCGCAGCACTGGGAATTCCGGGGTCTTTCTTGGGCTTTTTTTGTTTACGTTTCTTGGCCTCCTTCCTGACTTTTCGGTGGTGTTCTCTGATCTGAAGACAGGTACAAGAAAACTTTCTCAGTCTCAGGTCAAAAATTTCGATGTACCGGCCCCAAAATCACCAAACGCAGCGCTGGGGGCCGCGCTCGGCCGGGCCTCACCTTCTTCTGGATCTTGTAGCGCTTGTGGCAGCTCAGCCTCTTGCTCGCCTTCCTGAGCTCTGCAATGCAGCGCGCCCGTTAGCGCCGTGTACCGACACACGCATCCCCGCCACCGAGCTCCCGCCGCCGCCGCCGCCGTTCCCCCAAGCCCCAGTCAGTCCCCGATTCCCGCATCCTCGATCGCTGCCGCTCGCTCGGCCATCCGCATCCGCCCTCTCCTCCCCCTGCGGGCCCTCCCTGCCCGTCCCGGCTCCCGTCCCGGTTCCCGTCCCGGCGCTCACTCGGCCGCTTCATGGCGCCGCCACGTGCTCCCGCCGGCGGGCGCTGCCGTAAAGCGCGCCGGCGCTGCCCCGCCGGGGTGTCGCGCGGGCTCGGCGCGTTGGGCGGCCAGGCGCGCTTTGCGNGGTCGGAGTTTGGAGGCCGCTGCCTCCCTTTGTGTGGCGGCGTCGCCCGAGCGCGCAGCGGCCCCGCCGCGCCGGGCCCGGAGCGCCGAGCGCCGCCTGCCCCTGACACCTGCCCCGGTCCCCGGCCGTGTGGCTGTCCCGGTCCCCGGCCGCCGGCCCCGGTGCGCCTTAGCCTTTCCCGCCCTGTTCCCGCCGTGTTCCCCGTGCCGGCGGCGGGCGGGGCCCGCGGGG
>VWZS01006642.1:404042-577840 GCA_013397075.1 Rhabdornis inornatus
TCCTGCCCGCTGTGGCGGCAGCGGGGGGTGGCCCGGGACAGCGTCCTGTCCGCCCGGTTCCGGGAGAGGGGTTTTCTTTGTTTCCTGCCGAGGATGACACCTTTCTTCCCGGGCCGGGGCTCCGGCGCTTCGGGGCAGTTACATATTTGGTACCTTTGTTTCTTGTCCCCTGTTGATAGAACGGTGGATGTGTTGTATGTGTTGTCCCTCTCGCTTTTTCGCCAGCTTTGCCCTTTTACAGAGCCTGGTTGCTGCCAGCCCCCTCTTCCCATCCCGTAGCAGCTTTCAATGGGATCGGTAACCGGGGGAAATTCTGGCTGCGTTTCCCTCCCTTGTTCCCCTTGCTAAATTTACATGTTTCATGTTGCTGGTGAAACGTGGGAGATCCTGATAGCGATCAGTACTACCCATGGTATCTATTGGCTTTTAGCTCTCCTCTATCTGGAGGCAGAGCACAGAACCGTGTGCTAGAATGCGTTGTTATATTTTAGGTGTGTTAGTCCGATGTGTGTAAAACCTGTTTGTGTAGGGAGATTGGAGTGGATGACACTTCTGGTCCTTCTTTCTGTACAGCTTTTGGGAGAGAACCTTCCCCTCGTTGTGTATATCACAGTATACATGTGAATTAGTAATGGCCAAAGCATTTCTTGCTGTGATTTTATGACATTTTTACAGCTAGTGGGGGCAATTACCAAGGAGATGCTCAAGCTGTTGCATTGGAGGTGGTGGCTCATTGGTAGCAGTGGAGGTTCTTGGTGTGACTGTTTAGAGACTTGGAAGCCAGCAGTACAATTGCAGAAGAAACTCTGGGAGAGACGTTCTTCAGTAAAACTGTGTTTCTGTGCACAACTGAGTTCTCTGTGCTTAGGAGTGTGGCAATCTAGGGAGAAGTTTGTATTTTGGAGCCTCAGCTCCAGAGAGAGTTATATCAGCAGGTCGCTCACTGAGTGTTTGTGATGTTGTCCAGACTCATTCGTGTTTTGCATGTTTATTAGAGGATAAAAACGTGTTTTGGAGGCTGTGTATGAGTGGTGAGGGTATCATGATCACAGCAGTGTCAGAGTATGGCTGAGAGCCGCAGCATTGTGCCTTGGACAGTGGACATGGAGCAGCTGATGTGCAGTTTGCAGGCAGGTGCTGGTTGGGAGGTTCCCAAATCTTTATTTCAGGAAGAGACTGGACTGAGTGTACTCTTGGGTTCCTGGTTGAAGCAGAATTATTGATTCTAGTGGTCCCTCCTGCCTTTCTTCCACAACCAAGGGCTTGTGTTTCCCAGCACATGCCTGGTGGAGCCACTCCAGATTGTAGCCCTCAGATGAAAGTTGAAGGCAGTGCCAAAGCATGAGGTTGTTGTCAGTTCCCAAAATGAATTGCCTGCTGGTAAACCACAGAGCTTCTCTGCATGTCCATGTTATTAAAATGTCCAGAGTGCTGAACAGAAAAATAATCTCTCTGGGGTTTGATTGAAGGCAGGAGTTGGAAGAACTACATGGAAGTGAACATTTTGCCATAAAATGGTTTTGTATATTTCACATGGAATTTCTGGGGAAAAAAATCAGACTTGGAAACTGCTTAGAAATTGAAACAATGTATTTTTAGTTTATGGCTGTATACTTATTGTTTACTTCTGGGTATAAAAATCCACTCTGAAGAGTGATTGGAGGTGCCTCATCTTAGAGTTTATTAAGTCTTTGTTGACCTTAAGATTATGTTGTTATAAGCACTGTACTGCTTTGCATTCTGTAACTTTTACAGCTTTCTGGTTTGTACTCTCAGGTCAGGTATCACTTCTGTTTACTTTCTGCTCTGCTTGATGAATCATTCTCTAACAAGTGGCTGTGAAATCTGTAATGCATATTCAGGAACATTAGTGAAATATATTTTTACTGTGACAATGACAGAAGTGTCTAGCATTCTGTGTACAAAATTACTTTGTAGAGTTTCTGCTGGGCTAAAAAAAGTTGCCTTCTGTTTCTTGCTTTTTTCTCTGTCACTGTAATTATCCACTTTATTTTTGGTTTTTATTCTTTATCTACCTACTCTGAGTTTTCTTCCCTCTCTCTTTCCTTTTTCTTGTCTTCCAGTTGTGGCTGTACTAACACCATTACTGGTTTGCCACTCTTAGAGTGTCCCCTTCTCGCAGTATCTGTGCTTGCCCATCAGACACTATGAGGAGATTGGCTTTTCGAGGTGCTGGTTCTACTCTGGTAAATCTGGTAAATTATTGATTGTATCTCCATCCCTCTGCCTTGGTCTTTTGCTTTTCTTTTTTGTAATTGTTAGTTATTCCTACCTTATTCATCTCATGTGTGTGCCTGAAGTTCTCTCTCTGTCTAACAGAAATGCTTTAATGCAGTTACCTTGTGCTGCCTTACCTTGTCAATCATCTGAGTGCCTCCTAAAAGAAATTCATGGATTTGGTTGGAAAATGGGGATAGGCTGGGACAGATGCATCTGTTCTGTCCTCAGCTTTTGAGATAGCCACAAATAAAGATACTTTTCTGATGCTGTCACTGGAAGTTGAGAAAGAGCCATCATCTTGTTCTATAAATTGCCAGAGTTGTTGGATGGTGGTTATTCATTTGTTACTGCTTGTGTTGGTAAATGCAAAACTATGGCTGAAAGAGGAGGGGGCTTTTTCTGCTTCTCCATGTTTGAGCCATGCATCCCACACATAACGTGGAAGTGGGAGGTCCCACGATGATCCAGACCTTTTTTTCACTTGAATATAACACAAGGTATTCTGTGGCCCTTTTCATTTGTAATTTGTTTTGGTTGGTTGGTTTTTTTCTTTTTGGTCTGTTTTTTGTTTTTTTAATTTGACATGGAATGAACTGTTTTTACATCAGAACTGAGCCTGTGTCTCTGTAAAGTTTTTTTGTTGGAAACAGTGGTTCTTGCTCAGTTGTCATGCATGGGATGGGGTATGAAAATGTAGAGAGTTTAAGAATATATTCTGCTAACAGCTGCTAAATTCACCTCCATCAGTGTGAGCTTGGAGGTTTCTGGTCCTGCTGTCATTGGTGACTGTAAAACTGTAGGAGCATTTTGATTTCCCTTTACTCTTACAAATTTCCACGAAGTTGGAGTTTACAGAAATGGCTTAACTGACCTATAGCATTTCACAAATGTATCATCAGAAGCTTTGCTAGCTCTGTAGGTAGCTCTCAGCAGAGGGTTTGGATGCAATGCCAGGGCTTTAAGAATGTTTCTGTTCATTATAGAAGAAGTTGGATTCCATGGGTTCCAAGAGGCGAAGAGCTACCTCTCCTTCCAGCAGCGTCAGCGGCGGAGACTTCGATGATGCCCATCACTCCACCAATATTCCAGGCCCAAGCAGGAAGAGGAGGAGACTTTCCAATCTCCCAACTGTAGATCCTGTTAGTACCTTCTTACTGATTGCACCTTTTTTCTTGGGGATGCTATATCCCTGTCTGGAATATGCTGGACTGTAAAATTAATGACCATTTGTAGCATGTGTACACTGGTCCTGAATCTGTTCTTGCCTTGGCTGAGCTTTGTTTAGGATCTCATTCAGCCTTGGCTTGGTCCTGGCTCACCCCTTTCATCTTTTTCTTTGCTGTTTTATTTTTGCTGCTTTTCTCTTTTTGCTGATGATTTTAGCAGATAGAAGGATGTTGGAGAATGAGCTGAAATCATAATATGCGGAAGTTGAGAGCTGTGTCTGCATAGCAAATGCAGAGGGATGAGTGGGGAGTGGCACAGGCAGTGATTGCTGAAGTGTACAATGCCTCTGCTATGCCTTTGCATGAGCAGTCTAATGTTGATTAACTGCAGGGCAGAAGAACCCCTGTTGTTCCTGTAGATGCTTATAACTCGGAGAGAA
The DNA here is from genome assembly GCA_013397075.1 of Rhabdornis inornatus. NCBI lineage: Eukaryota > Metazoa > Chordata > Aves > Passeriformes > Rhabdornithidae > Rhabdornis > Rhabdornis inornatus. Next base: position 407,890 of record VWZS01006642.1, read on the forward strand.
TTGCACTGGATTAATTTACATTTTGGTGTTTTACTTAGAATTAGCATTGAAATAAAGCTCCCTGTGTTCAAAAAATAAATGGAAATCCTGCAGTACCTGGCACACTTGTCAGGTATCCTGCTAAAGTGTGAGGTGCTCCAATTGCTTCTCACTTCTGCTTTAGGGCATGCTGTGGATTGGCAGCTTGTTCTTCCCTTTATAAGCAGGCTTTTGTTTGTTACCTCCTTAAAATTCTCTCTCTTTTCCTTATTTCATTGTGCTTGCCTTTCAGATTGCTGTCTGCCATGAGCTCTACAACACCATCAGAGACTACAAAGATGAGCAAGGCAGGCTCCTTTGTGAGCTCTTCATCAGGGCACCCAAGAGAAGGTAAGGCCACAGGTCTGGCTAAACCTTGAACCTGAGATTTAACCAGGGAGAAATGGAAATTGATAAATACTTCAGCAATAATTTGTGAAAAATCTAAGTTACATTTGTCACCATTTCACATCAGTGTTTGATCCAAGTGTTTCATGTAATTATTCAATGGGATGTGCTGTTTTTCTTCATTGGTGCTCTTTTTCAGGAGAAAAAAAAGGATACACTGAATTAATTTAAAATATTTCTTGTGACACCTGCCTAAAACATGTATGCCTTTGACTATAAGATATTCTGTATAAGTGGTGGGATGTAATACTAAGGACACAGCTTGGGAAGGTTAATAGAAGTGACCCTTAAAAATGCAGTAGCTAAGAGGCTGAATTTTCTCTTAAACTCAGAAAATTGAGGACAGTAACAGAACATACATGAAGTGAGCTGCCTGACAGAGCACTGTCCAGATCTTCTAGCTGTAATAAAGATGTATTGGAACTTTCTTTGGTTTATTTAGTTACAAACATGCACAAGCTTTTTGCTGTGGTTTGGGTTTTACTGCTTGGAATACAATGCCTGTTTTTGTCATTGCAACAGAAATCAGCCAGATTATTATGAAGTGGTTTCTCAGCCAATTGATTTAATGAAAATCCAACAAAAGCTGAAGATGGAGGAATATGATGATGTGAATGTGCTGACTGCTGATTTCCAGCTTCTCTTTAACAATGCAAAGGCTTACTATAAGGTGAGCAAACTACATGTAAAGGCTGAAATCCATTGTAAAAGGAGTAGAAATGTTCAAATTCTGCCTTGGTTTGGCCAAAACCTCTTCAGTTTAGCCTTTGGTAAGGTAACAGCACATATTGCAGTTATTTGCATATATTTCCATAATGCTGACTGTATCTTTCTAAGATGTCCTACTCTAGCAATTTTTCTGTAGAAAATTGTAAAATAGTGTGGGAATGATCTTCCATGTAGTTTTCCAAAAGAGATCAAAAGCAAAAATGGAGATATAAACTGAGAAAAATATTCCTCTGTCAAAGCCTTCTCATTTTACAACACCCTCTGTGTTACCCTTTGAAATGGAGAAAGATTTATTTTTTTTTCCCTCCCAGAAGGAAATGTTTATGCTAACAGCAAGTTTATGGTAGGAGTGTTTAATCTTTCTCTTCCATTTGCCACTTAATAAAATGAAAAAAAGGCACATTGACTGTCATGGTCAGTGATGATAGATGTGAATGTAATGTCATCAAGACAACCCTCATGGCAATTCCCCCAAACTGGGTGTGTGTTTTATTATGGATATTAATGGGTTTTATTGCAGTTTTCATAAGGAAGTGGGGAAAAACTGGGTTAATCTTTTTTAATGAAAGGCTACGTTAAATCCATGGACCAGTGAAATTGTATGTGGTGAATGAGATGGCACAGCAAATCTAAACCTGCTAATATTGCCTTTTACATATCTTTGACTTTGGAGACAATCCAAACGAGTGCTTTCTGAACAACCCAGCTGGGGTAGCCAGGTGACATCCAGAAAGGCAGTGTTTGGTTTACTTGTGTGTGTGTGTGTGTGTGTGTGTGTTAGCTTCTTGAAAACAATCAGATTTATGGGTTAATGCATTTGCACATTCTGCTTCCAGGAGGAGAAGTACAAAGGTTGCCAAATCCCTTTTGTACTCCTGGAGCTTTGCAAGGCACTCAGTGTGAAAACCCCAATGTTAATGTATTTTACATGAGTAAAAAGGATTTGATGGCAGGAAAGAATGATTGGGGTTTTACAGAATGTGTGCTGCCTTTGCCTATAGAATTGTGGGCTCAAAATTTAACTGTGTCATAGAGACCTTGCATTAGACTAAAAATAGGTATCCGTTATTCCAGGATGAAGGAATGTTGGCATTTCCAGAGAATTATGGAGCTGTGAGCTGGAGGTGTGGTACACAAACTTAATGTCTTCCTTTCAACTTTTGCCTTTTCCAGGCAGCTCCATGACATGGACAAATGAGGGACAGTGATTGGTTGTCAAGGTCTTTATTCTAGCAGGTGTTTTCTTGGCAGTGCTCCAGCAGAACAGCAGCCTTTGGATTTTTTTTTTTTTGTATTTCTGGTTAAGTCTCTCACTTCTGAGCATCTTGCATTAATACAGAAGGAAGCAGATTTGTGGAGCAGGATACCCTTAAAATATCTGCTCTTCATAAGCAACACCTGGTCTAATGTGCTGAGAATATTTCAGCCTAATAAGGCAAGATTAAGAACAGTTCTCATGTTGATTTCTCATTTGTATTACAAGCTGTCAGAAGTTGAGAGAGTGAAGTAAGAAGAGTGCAATCAGCAGTAATAAGGTGACATTATCAGCAGGAGTAGCTGAAATAGAGCCTAAATGACAGAGGAAAGGGAAGGAAAAATATATGGGTGGAGAAGCTGTCTTTGTTCTGGATAATGTTAATAGGCACATGCTTGTCTGCCACTATCAGCTCTGTATTTTTAAAAGTTAATTTTCTAACTAATGCTTCTACCTCTTCTAAAAGATATATCTAGAGGTGTACCCAGGTGATAGCATGTCATTAAATTTCCCAGCTAATGCTGAGTGTAAACCATTGCAGTGCTTTCAAAGGTATTTATTGGCATTCTTCTGTAGAAGTTAATTTTCAGGTGCCATGCAGTGACAGCAATATTTGCTAAATCAAATTTCTGGCATACTGAAATTTAGTCTGTTTTAAATGCTGGTGTTGTACTTCAACAAAACCCAGTGATTTCTCCATATTCATCTAATTGGCTTGTCCAAGCCTCAACCCAGCTAATTTTATTGCTAAGTTTTCTGAAAGACTTGGATGCTTTTGAGCGATGCAGGTTATATTTTCTAATGCTTATTGTGATTCTTAACTCCTCTGTCGAAGAACAAATGAAGCAGGAATTTCTCAGGTTTTCTATTACTCATTTAATGTGTTTAATACCTTTCAGCTAATAACTTACAGATTTTCCCCCAATGAGAATGCCCTGAATTTTGACTGGAATTTGTTTGATTTGTTTTTGCAGCCAGATTCTCCTGAATATAAAGCTGCCTGCAAACTATGGGAGCTGTATTTGCGCACAAAAAATGAATTTGTTCAGAAAGGTGATGCTGAGGAGGATGATGATGATGAGGAAGGACATGACAATCAGGCAAATTCTGAATTAGTAAGTGTGGGCATGACCGCTGCAGAAGGGGGAAGCTGTAACTGTGGATGTCAGCTGGCTATGAGAGGGTGAAAAATCGAGTAATATTTTAATTGTTAAATTATTCTCTAAAGAGTGTTTCTTAATGCAAGTTTATTAGTTAATCACTTCATAGCATTGTATGTGTGTTTCACTTTTGCCTAGCAAAAAAAAAGCTGTGAGGGTGTCTGACATGGGTAAAGCATGGTTCTGGTCTAGTTGAAATAATATGAAGTGTGCTTGAATTCGTGCCAGCATTGAGTTTAGTTGCAAGCAAGATTCGTGTCTAATGACAGCAGTTACCAGCAAGTGCCTCATTCAGTCAGTGCAGCTGTTCCTGGAGTATTATGAGAGGAAATTTGGGCTAGCCTGGTTTTTGTGATGTTGGGATGCACGTTTTCAGTAACTGTGATGTGTGTCTGACAGTCTGCAGTGTAAAGCTGAAATCAGAGTTTTCTCGTGTACCTTTACCTACATAAACAATGATGTCTTCAAAAATTGCATCTGTATTTTGTAGCTGATTTTTTTTCTGCCTTTGAAGTGTAAATTCTTATATTTCAGTGCAACTTGAAGCACTCCACTCTGGCTGCTATTAAAACCTTTTGTGATTTTTGTTTCCTACATTAGTCATCTCCAGGTTACCTGAAGGAAATTCTGGAACAGCTTCTTGAAGCTGTAGCTGTTGCCACAAACCCCTCAGGACGCCTCATAAGTGAACTGTTTCAGAAACTTCCTTCCAAAGTGGTGAGTATTTTAATGTAGTTTGTGTTCTAAGTTGGAAGCCTGGACATTTCTGTAACTGATGTTCCAGGCTGTGGTGGCCATGCTCAGGGTGAAGTTCTCTGTTTCTGCCTCATCAGTGGCAAACTCCACCTGTTTTTACTGCTCTGTTTCAGAGCAGTGCTGTTCTGTTTTTGTGGTGAAAGTTTTAACCAGCAGAATAAATATTCTGAAAGCCATCACCATGGATTTGATTTTCAATCAGAACTGGTCCCTTATGTTAGTTTATTGATGAATTATAATTCCTTGTATCTGCCTTATGATCTGGCTCATCCAAGTTGAAGCCTAGTGCCATATTTTGAGGCTTACACTGTTCTTATCTTCAATTAATCTAATGTCTTGTTCTGTGGGCTGTTAGAACAAAAGCTTTGTGACTGTTTATAGTAATACATAAATTATTTCTGTTTTCCAGCAATATCCAGATTATTATGCAATAATAAAGGAGCCCATAGATCTTAAAACTATTGCCCAAAGGATACAGGTATGAACATATTAATGTGTCGGGGTACAGCCTTTTTAACAATAAGTATTCCAGAATTATTAGAAGTCAGGATTTATGGTGACAGGAAAGGCAATGTGTTTTCCTCCTGCTATTAAAAAACCTGCACACTGTGGTGATTCAATGCTCTGTGCTGGGTTAGTGCTGCAGAAGTAGCTGTGTGGAAGATCAAACATTGTGAGCTGTGGAGTGCTGGCATTGAGCCAGAATATCTCAAGTTCCTTAATGTTTAATAGTTTAAAGCAGTTTCTTGGCAAGTGCTGCTCATGTAAAACATTGGAGTACAGAGGATTAGTTGTGTGTTATCATCACCTACTTCTGTTCTAGCGCTATAAATAGATGTTTTGAACTGATGCATTTTTCATCTTACTTCTTCAGTAATTTGAAATATTGTTCTGTAATTCCAGCATTTTGTATAGTAGGGAGGGATGGGGCACAGACTGATAGAACTAGAGAATAAAATTAAAACAGCATTTTGTCAGAACTCTTCAAAATGAAGGTAGTATGATCTATTAAATGTTTTTTTTTCAATCTTAGCATTCATGAGCTTTGTAAAGACTTACCATATATGTATGTTACTGTCTTTGTCTGATTGCTGTTTCCAGACTTACCTATTGTTTTTACAAATGAGTTGTTTTTCTAGGAACATTTCCATTATTGGATATGAATTCCTTTGCTTTTCACTATTGGCTTGGTTCTCATTTCTACTTTAACCAGTTCTGCTTCTTGTTGTTTAGAATGGAACTTACAAAAGCATTCATGCCATGGCCAAGGACATAGATCTTCTGGCAAAGAATGCCAAAACCTACAATGAGCCTGGATCCCAAGTATTCAAGGTTAGTTTCAGTTGTTCATAGTATGATTTGAGTTCAGATTTTCTTGCTGATTGATCCTTAAATAAGCCTTGAACATAAAGCTCTCAAGACCCTGTTCGTGTTGTTTTTTTAGAATAGCTTTTAGTGGGTTTTCTTTTTTATCTTGCTTTTAGTAGAATTGGGATACAAAAATAACAAAAACTGAGCTTGAAGCAGCTCAGGTCTTCTATTCAGTTTTTTCAGGCCGCTGTAAAAATACTGTGTGGGAGTATTTCAGGCAGACTTTGTTCCATGCTTCATTTCTCATGCAAAATTGTTTTATATCTAAGTGTAAAAACACCTTAATTTTTGTTTTAGATAGCTGGATATATCTGATTACAATATTGTGCACTTTCAACATTAAACAAAAAAATATCTTTTAATTGACAGGATGCAAATGCAATTAAAAAGATATTTAATATGAAAAAGGCTGAGATTGAACACAGTGAGTTGGCCAAGTCAAGTCTCCGAATCAGGTACTGCAAATAGAGTTCTTTCTATAATCTCATATAAAAACATCTGTTGACATTCCTTTAATCGTGCTGTGGAGAGTATAGTGGGAAATAATGGCTTGAAAACTTAGATTAGTGTTGTTTTAAAAGTTGTACATTGGTTAAAATAGTTTTTGAAAGAAAGCTTTTTTCATTGAAATGCTTCTGTGGTGAAATATTTTTCTGATGTACTTGATTAGGAAAAACAGTGTCAGTGGATCTTTAATAAATTATAGCCAACTTCCACCATGTGTTTATAAGTTAATAACAGAAAATGAATGATGAGGAATAAGGTGCTTTGTTTTATTGAAAAATGCTGGATATTCTTGAACCTTGTTACGAACTGAAACCAAAGGGCTCACAGTTAGGTAGGGGCAGAAACACAGGAGCAAAACCTTGGGCAAAAGATACTTAGAGGGAAGTCCACTCTTGTTTGGAAAGCAATTTTAGCTGTGATTTATTAATAGATGAAGAATAAATTTGGCCCTGAATAAGCAGGTATAAAACACTTGATGAGAGTTGATTGCTCTATTTGTTTCATGGAATGATTTTACTCAAGAAACAACATTTTCTTCCTGTGAAAATCCATAGTTTACAGAGAAGTGGTGCAGTCATTATAAATGTTTTTTAATTGAAATGCAATTAAATTTCTTCTTATATAAGCATTTTATTTATGAGTAACACTCAAAAGTAGATTTAGATATTATTTGCCAATGTGAGCTATGTCATTTATCCCCAAAAAATTAGACAGTGTCCTGCAAGCCATTCAAGGAGTTGGGAAGCTCTTACAAGGTGGAATCTCTTTATATGTTAGAGATGTTTACTGGCATTTGATGCTGGGAAGCCACTGTTGTCATTTCCTGCAAAGGTTTGTGTGGTACAACTGGAAACTCTGTCACTGCCTTACTTAACTGAAAGGTAGTTCAATTTTTTCTGTGTATATGGTGTCAGTATTAAAAGTGCCTGGGATTATTGTGTGAAGCAAGTGGAAGTTGCCTGGTTAATTCTTACTGTTTGGTGTTTTGAGAAGTGTTTTTTCTGGTGGGTTTGTTCAGCATCAGCATCCTCCTCATGGTTGGGTGAATCATTGTTGGAGCATATAAAAATAAAAAGCAGAAATACTCTTGAAGGTGTAATTCCTGACACTTAGGCGAATAATTTTCCTTCTTAAAAGTATGTGAAGTGCCAGAAGACTTTGTACACGTGTTTGCTTTGCAGTAACCAGAATTATACAGAGGCATAGAGGTTTTCTATTTAAATTATGATTGTATTTTATTTTTCTTGCTGTGTTGGCCATTGATGAAGCTCAGGATGTCAAGGTGTGTGTCATATTTATTTCTGAGGCTCAATGTTTTTTCTTTAAAATAAAGCTGATTGTGTAAGAAGGGATGACAGATAAATCACACTGATATTTGTTAGCTGAATTCCTCTCTTGCACTGCCAACCCATTTCCACTTCTCAGCTGCCTTATTCAAGATGTCCTCTTGTGTATTGTGTTCTCAACAGACCTCCAAATCCTGAAGTAATCTATCAGAATCATTGACAGGTCTCTTCTTTTGTTTCTCTGACTTCGGGGGAAAAAAAATAATGCCTGAAGCAGGCTACAGTAATACTGGGCTGAATGCAGACAAAGCTGGGATAAGGGAAGTGTCATGGAAACCAAACCTTTCACCTTCTATTGTGTATTTCACTGGTTGCTTTTTCTATTGAGCCATTATCTTTTTTTTTTTGTTTCTTTCTCAAGAATCTGCTTCACAGAATCATTATTTTTATTTAAATTCCTAAATATTTAATTGTCTTAAAGGGAAGTTCTCTTTTACCTATTGCTGATTTGGGTAAAATTCCCTCATAAGTTCACTTCAAGTGCATTTTCTATATTTTTCTTCTGGATTTACATCTATTGTTCTTTGACATTGATGGCTCAAACTCAAATCATCATAATGCTACTAACCTAAGCTTTATATGTTGCCTCTGTATGAAAAATCATGTTTTTTATTGCAGAGCTCATCATCTCCTTTGCCATACTAAACTGCTCTTTGTGGGTGCATTTAACTGTCCTCCCTTAAAGTGACAAAATTGAATTGCTTGATAATATTCAACCAACTTGACAGTGACTTTAAATGTTGATAAAACATGACTGGACCTGTATGATTTGCTTTATCTGGGTACTAAGGAACATTCTGTTGGCTGCTTTCACTGCTATTTAGGCTGAGCTGTGTGTACAGCTATCAATGCTTGAGCTAAATGTTACTTTCCTCTGACTTTATAAACAAAATCCACATAAATGCTAGAGCACTGAAAGGATTTTAGTATTACTTATCTTTTAGCTTCCAAACATCTGTCTCTGAACCTTCTGGCTGATCTATCAAAGTGATTCTGTAAAAAGCTTTTTTCTTGCTGTATCTTTTCATGGGTTTAAGGTGGGCCTGTTTTTTTTCCTCCCCCTTTCCTTGGCTTGGCTCTCCTGCCTTAAGGACTGCATCAAATTTGGCTGCTTCCAAGCTGACAGGTCCTTCCTCACAGGGTAAAGGCAGTGTTGGGGATGAGAGAAATTCTTCTAACAAATATTATCGGTAAGTAAATTGTGCCCTTGGAGGAAAAGCTGGGTCATCATCGTTTGGAAATGCGAAATTTTGTTTGATTTTCTTCCTCCTACCTGCTGTGGTGCTGGGCTTTGGATTAGGATGATATTATTGCTGATAACATGCTGATATTGTTGTTATTGCTGAGTGAGAAGTGTGTGCAGTCCTTCATACTGGCAGTGCTCTGTGGGGGTGGCTACAGCAGCTGACACTGGCAGCACAGGGATGAAGCCACCTGGGCTGCTCAGCTGTGGCTGGATGGTGCTGCTCAGGTAGAGAACCTGCTGGTGGAAGTGCATCATGGGCCCAGGAGCTGGGCCACTGAACAGCAGCAGAGCAGCCAGGGATGGGTCAGGATGCTGAGGCTGGACTGGCTCAAGTGGATCTGCACTGGCAGTGGGAAGGTGAATTACAGCTCCAGGGACCCGTGGCACCTCAGGCTATCAGGGAAGAGGATGTGCTCATGATCCAGTGTGGATTTGCACACCCTGTCAATAGTATTGCAATAAAAATGACCCAGGTGAATGAAGGTTTTTGGTGAAAAGAGCCAAAGCACAGCAAGGACAGAACCAGAAGTGGCTTCATCAGGCAACAGCCCAGCACCACTCTCCAGCACTGCTGCTCTGGAGGACTGCAGGGACAGATGGAGCCCAAAGTCATGGACTAAAGGAACTCAGTGGATGTTTTAGAGAGATGGCCCACAGACCAAGGAGATGATACCTGTGTGTTTATATCAAAAGGTAGGAAAGGATGTATAGGAAAGTGTAGGGCCCACTCAGCCCATCTGCTTTTTCCCAGTCTTCACTTGGCTCCTGCAGGACAAGGCTGAAACTGTTTCTGGAGGTGTCTGGACAGCTGATCTTGTAAAAAGGCAGAGAATGTTGGGCACAGCTTATATAGTGTGATGTGAAATACTGTGCCCCAGGTTTGGGACAAAAGAGAGGGATGCTGAAGAAGTCTTGGGGAGACTAATGGCAGTTTACTCCAGCTAAGCAGCATAGGAGGCTGGTTCATGTGCAGGCACTGTGTGTGCTGAAAATGCCAATTTTCAGGATGGGGATGAGGGAGTGGGAGGAGATAGAATATACAGCTTTTAGTGTGTTGAATTCCTTCCTGTAGACAAATCCCAATAAAACAGGATCAAATAACAAAGTTATTAATTGGGAAAGACTTCTTATCATTCCTCTTCTCTTGCAATTAATCAAATACTCAAGTATACAAAATAGGACACAAGGGAGTAGGCTGCAGTTCACTTTTCTGACTGTGTTGGATGGACCAGCTCATAAAACAGAGGCAGACTCATGGCTTGGTAAGAATTCCTCCTGTTAAAGGCTCCAGCCTTCTTTAGTCATGGCTGTGTTCCTGCTTATGGAGTCATGAGCTTCACTTATTTGCTCACACACTCTGGGTGACTGTTAATGGTTAATGTGATAACCCTTTCCCTTTTTTCATTTGAATTTTATTTTTTTTTTCCATTTTTAAAATGTCTTTACTTTTTTTCTTCCATAGTAACAAAAGATCAGCCCAAGGGGATCGTTTATCAGCAATAACCATGGCATTGCAATATGGATCAGAAAGCGATGAGGATGCAGCTTTGGCTGGTAGGAGCTGAAATGCAGTTTCTCTAATTCCTCTCATTAAAATGTTCACAATGAGCAAATCTGTAGAGCTCCTGATAAACTCAGATACATTTATTTCAAAAATATTTTGCACTCAGTGTGTAATTCCTTTGAATCTTGCAGCTAGTGGGATAGGGTAGGCCAAACGTGCTGGCATACTTTGAATTTTCTGTGTGTTTCCAAGTATACTTCCCCAAGCTTTAGGGAGCTGTTGCTTAGTTTAATTCTTTCTAAGATGGAACAGAGGAGGAGATACTGGAGAAGACATTGGGTGCTCCATGCAGAAAAAGAGATTAGTAGTGCTGGAATTGTTTCTTTGTTTAATTTTTTGTTTACATTATTTCTTCATTGGTGTTGAAAGATGCATCTGTTCAGTATGTATTATTGGGGCATTTATTTCTTTCCTGGTAATTGAACTGTACTCCCCACAGTTTCCTGGTGGATGGGTATGTAGAATTTTTTGGATTTTAGCTCTTGGTGTAAGCAAAAGCATTTTGATTGCTGGTTAGCTCAGAGTTTGGTTATTGCTTCAGAGCAGCTGTTTTCTGGGATGTGTGGGGAGTATTTATTAGCTGGATTTTGCTTGTTTGTTAGCTGTTATTTTTTTCCAAATTGCAGTGCTGTAAAAATATGTAGCTTTTTATGTTTTAGTGATTTAAATTGTTGGAGTTATTGAATGACTTTCTGATTACACCTTTGCTATGGACATTGTTGTAATTTTCATGGGACCTCTCTCTGTGTGTGAGACTTTTGCCTTGCTCTGCTGTTGAAGTTCTCCTATCCTTATTGTATTGACCTAAGAGGCAGTGTTGTTTTTGTGGCAGATCTAAGATTTTCTGTCCTTCCAGTGTACTACTTGGATGAGCCTATGCTTTCAGTCTCTGGGTGACAAGGGTTTTTCTTTAAACCAAGTGGTATTTTTATTAATTGCTCTGCTGTCTCATTTTTCTTCATTCCTCTAACAGTTGTTAAAATAAATGAGAACAGGGCTGCATGACTGAACATTAATAGAACTCTCTCCTTTTTCAAACAGAGAACTGAATCTTTATAAGCTTCTTTGGTTGTAGCTGTTGCCTAAGCAATGAATAATACAGTTTCCAACTGAGAGTTTATCCTGACAGCTGCAGATGGTGTTTTGATGTGATGGAGCTTGTAGAACATTTCCAGCTCAGTGTACAAGGATGTGAGCAGCTCCCTTGCTCCTCATTATAAGTCTATAGAGGCAGGTGTAGGTGGTCATTATGTATTACTTGCATGTATTTAATTTTGTAAACAAGGGTGTTTTGTTTTTACTGTATCATTTAGAGATGCTTTGAGACTGGGTGCTGCTTTTGGTTTTACTGGCAACCATCTTCAGTTGGACATTGAGCATTCATTCTTGGGTGCTTTGGGACCTCAAAGGAGACAGTGGGATTTTTTGTGGTATCTGCAAACATTAGTTGTGGTAACAGCAGCACAAAAGGGCAATAACTGCCTGTCCCTCTCCTCTGCCAGTGCTTGCTGGGGATATGGGACATGGTGCTGCTGCACATTAAAGAATGTACAGTCTTGCATCAGATTATTTGCTCTATAAGAGCAAAAATATTATTGTTGCAAAAATAAAGACTTTTTCTATCTTCTAGTCTGGATAATACATTCTTCTTTGGCTCTTAATATAGCAGGTATCATATTAGGAGATCAGTATCATTTTCTACATATGTAAGAATATATGATGTTTACACATCATTTTCAAAGAAGATACACATCATAATGAAAATGTTTGTAGCTGTATATTATGTAAATATTAAAGTACAGTAAAACTATAATACATAAATGTTTTCATTACTAATTGATATCTAATTTACTTAGATTTCTTTTTAGGGAATGCCTTGTGTTCTACTTTCAACACAAAGGAAGTACATTTCTGTTTTAGGGTATTGAACTGGTTTGTTGCTGGCTCACACATAGCAGAGAACAGCAAATACTTGACTAGTCCCTTTATGTTTTGTCTTTCATAGAAACAAGTTATTCTGCTTTTTCTGTTTGTTTCTTACTTCTTGGTGGAGCACTCAGAACTGAAAAATTTGAGTGAACAGACCAAACTGTTTGAATAAACTAAACCATAGCCTATTTTTGAAACTACCTGATTTCAGCGATAGCTCCAGTGGTTTGTTTCTACCTGAGTTATTCTGCCCAGCTCCTGCTTTGCTGGCTGTGATGTAGTAGATGCTGGGTCATTAAGTGATGTTTTTTGGCATCATTATGATAATTTTGAGTGTCTCCCCATATCAGTAATGAACATCTTCATTGCATGTTTGCACATCTGCTGATGCCTGGTTGTGGTTTAGCTTTGCCTGTGACCCTGGTAGGTCCCAGGCACTGATGTAGATCTGGTGTCAGGCTGCAGAGGTGCAATGGCAGCTCTGTGTTGTTATAGTCTGGGTGTCCCCTGGCTTTGTCACCATTTCGATATGGCTTTACTGAACATGGATAGAGAGCTTGAAGCTGTGCCAGCCTCCTGTGAGCAATAATGGAAATGCCAGCTGGAAACCTGGTGTTAGAGAAATGTGTTTTGTGAATGTCTTGAATTACCCAGTGTGTCATCTGCCACACAGGTTGTCCTTCACACTCACAGAGGGGAAAAGGGGTGAATAATTTAACTCTAGCTTGTGCAAAGCCATGCAGATTTTGTTATGTCTGTCTGCAAGGTACAAATTGCACTGTTAGTGTTACTTAGAAGTGTGGAAGGATTGGCCATTTATTGCTTCCCATCCTGTGTTTCCAGTACCAGTGTTTTCTCATTCCTGTTGTGTTTCCGTTGTTCATGTTTCATGTTCATGTTTCTCCTAATTTTACCTGCAGTAACTGTTAGCTCTTCATAGATTTTTCTTCCATTCATCCTAATCCTGAAACAGGATAACCAGAAAAGTTTGCTATGAAATTTTTAAATGCTTTCTATGATTTTTTTAGGCTTATTACATAATCACTGTAAAACATTTATTTCTTCATTTGCTGTATGTATTAGAGGGCCATCATTAGGCTTTACTGTCAATTTTTTCTGCTAAGCTTCACAATTTTGTCTTGGGCTGTGATTAATATTGTTTAAAGGATTGCAATAAAGTGCTTTTTTTTCTTTTTGTCAGCTTGAGGCTCATTAGATATGTGTTGTGTCATTTCCCGAGATGTGAATCTGACCGACAGAGGGGGGTTTCCTTTTCTTCTTCTTTCGACCTTTATCCACCAAAAAACCCACTCTGAGTTGTCCTATTGAATTTCCTGTTTTTGCTTTCTCTCTGTGCAGCTGCTGCTCGTTATGAAGAGGGGGAGTCTGAAGCTGAGAGCATTACCTCCTTCATGGACACTTCTAATCCTCTTTACCAGCTTTATGACACAGTCAGAAGCTGCCGAAATAACCAGGGCCAGCTCATCTCTGAACCCTTTTTCCACTTGCCCTCCAAGAAAAAGTATCCTGATTATTATCAGCAAATTAAAACACCCATTTCATTGCAGCAGATCAGGTAAGAAAACAGAATGGAAGCTACATCTGGTATGAAAGTATTCAAGGGTCTCTTTTTTTCCCAGAATCTTTTCTTATGGTCAGGTTGCTGGTACCTAATGCAGTGTTTGCACCATTTCTCCTCTACATCCAATTGCTGCTTGTTTTAGCTCAGTCTGCATCAGTCTTTAGATCATCTGTGATGCATGGCTGCTGTTGGGTTTATTTTTCATTGAATTTCATTTGTAATGTGCCTGAAAATTGCCATATGAATAATTCTGAATGCTAGGTGTGCAGCAGGGATGAAAGTTTTTGCAGAACTCCCCATTTTTCTTTTTCCCTGACCGTGATGCCTTGATTACCTCTTACTGCCATGTATTTCAAGTTAATAGTCTTCAGTATGAATTGTAGGAAGATGGTTGCAAATTACAGTCCTCCTGTCTGGGTCACTGTGTAACACTATGAGAATAATTATTTTCATGATGATGTAGCTGGTGTGGATTGAAGCCAGCAGTTCACCATTTATAAATCTGTGAGCCATGGAAGGTCAGTGAGCTGCCAGAGTGCAGCTGTCAGATTAAAGACCTGAGTGAAGTGAGCAGTGTCTTTCTTTAGTGGCTCAAGATAAGCCAGTATGATGGGTGTGAGCAGGCTCCTGGGGACATTAATAGGCTTTAATGGTGCTGCCCAGCCTCAGGGGGCCCAGGCCTCCTGCCCAGTCGCCACTGGGGCTCCAGGCCCTGCCCAAGCCACACCCTGGGAGTATGAGTCCTTCAGCTTCAGTGAGGGAGCACTGGACCCTCCCCCTGTTCATCCCTTTGTAATCCACTCTGATGGAGGTCTGTACATTTTAGCTATACCATAATACAATCTGTCAGACTTGATGTAATTGTTGAATGAGCAATGTCTTTGATAAATCAGAAGCTAAAAAATTTGTTGTTTTTTTTATCTTATCAGAGGGTGTTTTGCATGTGCTGGGGAATAAAGGCTGCCATACTGGTTATCTCTCCATCAGTGGCTTTAAAGCATTTTTTCTTATTTCTTAGTACTGCTATAAAAGTGGCAAAGAAAGTGGCTTGCTTTGAACAAAGCACAAAATGTACTTGATAAAAAAACAGTGAAACTGAGAAGAATCATTGGCAGTTTGTGCCTTAATGTACCTAAAAGTGTTGGCTCAAATTATATAAAAAAAGATTTGCTTGAGAGAGATTTTCCATTAAAAATACCCTTGATATCAGTTATAGAACAAATAACTTGCCATAGAGAGGCAGCTGCATTTCTGCTTTCCTTACAGTGTAGGCAGGTTGCATCTGGCTGTGTGAGCAGCACAGAAATTCCATACAAGTGTATGAAGAACAGTAGAAAAAAGTAACTTGACTTACTGCCCGGGGGCTTAGAAAATAAAAAAAGGAACAGCCAGGCTTTTTAGAAATAGTGTTTGAGACTCACAAATTAAAGTACAATATTTGTAGAAGTCTAACTTCCTGCAAATTCTGAAATTCAGCTGTCTTTTAAATTACCATGTAATCTTCACTTCTTACTATACCTGAAAAGCCTTGACGTCATGCATATACATTTAATTGATGTGCTTTAGGGGAAATTGAAGCATCATGGCTTTGCTGATACTGCTAATATGTCTTTAGATATTCAAAACTGCTACTTATTAGGGATGGAAATTGCTTGTGGGGTTTTGGGTATTTGGTTTTCTGTGAGGTTTTTTTTCTTCTTTTCCTGTGGTGGTGGTTTTTTTTATGTTTGGTGGTTTGGGGATTTTTTTGAAATGTACATAAATAGAGCATATATTCTGTTCCCAGATGGAGACAGAAAAGTTTAGTGTCCCAGTGAAAAGCTGAAGGAGGTGGAGTGAAGCCTGCCATTCCAGTTTCATGTCTGTTTTGTTCTGGCATCTGGCTGCCTCAGCTGTCCTGCCAGAGTGAACTGTGAAATGTGTGGCTGTTGCAAATTTTACAGCTAGTCATGTATTTCAGGGGGGTTTGTGTGTGCTAAATGCAGGAAAAGTCTTTAAAATAATACCTGATTTCCAGAGGGAGTGTGTGAGTGTGTTTTGGTTTAATGAGATTTTACCTATCCCAGCCTCTCAGTCACTTTGAGTGTTATGAGCCTCTGTCATTTGAGCTGAGTGCTGATCCTGAGCTGTTCCTGGATGTGGGAGGTAATCGTGGTGATGGCTTTTGGTTGTCTCCTGATTTCCTCCTGGCTTGCTGTTCACAGAACCACAGAGTAGCTGAGGCTGAAGGGAGACTGTCCTGCCCAAGCCCTGGCCGTGGCAGAGTCACCCAGAGCCTTGTGTCCAGGACTGTGCCCAGTCAGGTTTTGATGATCTCCACAGATGGAGACTCCACATCCTCCCAGGGCAACCAGTGGCAGTGTTTGACCACCCTCACAGTAAAAAACATTTGTGTTCAGCTGAAATTTCGTGTTTCCATTTGTTCCACTCACCTCTTGCCAAGTGGACATGGCTGAGATGACCATGGCTGCCCCTTCATCCCCTCCCACCAGATGTTCAGCACATTGATGAGAATCCCCTGCCTCAAAGGGGGCAAAGCTTAGAGCTGGAGAACAAGAAAATCCTCTTTAAAAAGAAAGACATGATGCTGTCAAGGCTGTGACTGACATGTGGTAAAAGTGCCTTATGCAAAGCTGACATTGCTGGGGAAGAGTCATTCTGTTAATTACAAATAACCACAGGAACAGTCAGGAAATGATGCAGGAGAATGTGTTCAGTTACCAAGTGCCTAAGTGCTAGATCCTGGCAGGCTTACAAGAGCACTGTTCCTTGTTAAATTTTAGTGTTGAGAAGTATGATCCCCAAGGCAAGTGGGTCAGGCTTTTTTATACCAGAGGACGAAGGCGTGCCAAGGAATTCCCTGGCAGCAGCTCTCTCTAAAACACGTGTGGGAGTTCCGGCACTGGAATTGGGATCTTCACGACACACCCTGGTGTCTTGTGCTCCTGGGGTTGCAGCTGAGGTTTAAAAATGTGCTGGGATCTGGTGTAAAACACTTTTGGGTTTGTGTGATAGCTACTTTTTGGGGAATTCAAATGAATCCTTTTTGGCCAATGCTCTGTTACACAAGAATCTAAATGTTGCATTTATGTGATGTGTTGAGGTTCTCTTGAATTTTCTGGTGGCTCTTGGTGGTTTTGGATTAGTTATAAATGGTTCGAGTGGGGCTTATAGTAAATGTCATCACCTGGTCAGACATATTTTGCCATATAACTTAAGCAGTTTTAGCAATATGGCAAATCAAGGAGTGGAACTAATTTTGAACTAGTAGAGACTGGTGCCTGGAGAAGGGTTTATGGAGAACTTTTATGGTTTTGTTTGCTTGATTTATGAATGGGTCAATTGGGAAGAGAAAATGACATCTCTAACATTTTGAATACATTGTAAATTTTCACTTTATCTGAGATTTAGGAGTTATTTCATTCTTTTTGTCACTTAATATAACTTATTTAGTGAATATGGTATATTTTTGAAATCTTCTGTTTGTGTAACCAGTTCTCCTACCTTAGCAAGTACGTTCAGTGCATGTTTTATGTAAGACCTTTATAAAATCAGAGGTTCAAGTAAAGAAGGTTCCCAATGTATTTTGTAAGAGAACTATCATCTTCAATAGGATATTTATCAAATGCATCTCTTGATCCCACTCATTCTTTGTTAGTGGGTTGTTTTTCTCTGAAGAGGCAGGACTAGCACTTCACAATTTCTGAATAAAAGAGAATAAGTTGCATAACTGATCTTATCTTGGTGTTTGAGTTTTTTCAGTAGGAAATTTTTAGGCTATGTTTGTCTAATAAATGGATCTTTTGGTTATATGGAAAGAATATATCTCACCTTCAGTCCTTGTAGATATTCTACCTGGAAGGACTGATGAGTTTGCAGTAGACATTTTAGGAAGTTGAGTGCCAACTTGCAGTATTCTTTTAATTAATATTCTGATTTCAACCAAATGAAATGCCATGCCAGTGTTGTTTTGGGCTTAGTGGTTTTATGGAACTGTAGCCTTACTTCTAAACATTTTTCCTCATTTTGCAAATGTCATTTTGTTTAAAAAGAAATTCTTTCCAGTTTTACTCATGCTTTCAGGTACAGTTATATCCCTGTCAATAATTTTCACAGAAATTTCTCTTGGTTTCTAGTATATAATTAGTGTTATGTTGGCAGTAGCTTTTTGTAGAGCCATGGGTTTGGTTAGTTTCAACCTCACTTTGTGAAATAAACTGATATTTGTAAAATCCTTTCTTCCCAAGATTGGTGAGATGGCTTGTTAAAAATTTATTGTGAAGCTGCCCTTCATCCTCTAGATGCAGAGAAGTCACAATGCTTGAGTTTGCTGAGTTTGAGTGTAATTAAATCTGTTCAAAGTACTTATGTGAATAGCCTATCTAATTAATCATCCTATTTGCTGACAGCAGTACAGACAATGATAGGAGAGAATGTTCTTTGCAGGCTAGAACAGGATCACTTCTGTGCCTGTACGTTTTTCATTCCTCACATCCCTGGCTGGAAGTTGTCACTTTCCAAACCATTCAGTCTAAGTCTGGATTTTTACTTTTGCTTCAGGCCTTGATGAACACTGTGAATGTAAATTGTTTGCTTAAAATCAGATGGTCTACACCTTGATTGTTGGGTAGGGGATAAGCAAATGGTGGTAGCAGGAAGCTTGGGACTGAAAAGTTTTATATTAAATTTATTTTGTGGTAGTGATAATGCTCCATCAAGCAGGGACACATTCAGCCAGGTGCTGCAGAAACAAGACTGGGTTTAAAGGTGGTGTGTGAATGGTGAATGTGCCAGGCAGGAGGGTGAGGAAGCTGTGTTGCAGCTGGGACAGGCTTTGGGGCTTGTGTTCTGCAGATTAATATTTTCTGCTGTGTGTAATGAAGTATTGAAGAGTTTAAAAAAGGTGGCTAGAACTTTCAGCATTGTGCAAGAAAACACATTAAGTTAAGCTTTCTCATGTTGATTCATGTGTTTAGCATATGAAAAATGACTTTTTTGTTGTTCTTACTCCTCTTGTAACTATTTTCACGTGAAGTGCACTTTGCACATAACACCAATCAATAATCAGGGGTTTTTTTTAAGAGAAGGCACAAGTTGGAGGGTTTAACATAAGCAGTCTGGGAGGTTTTGGCTCTCAGTGAAGATGAGTGGAATTGATGGAGGGAAAGCAGCTTTTGGGGCTGTGCAGAGCTGGCCTGGCCTGAGGTCAGAGCTCAGGGCATGCAGCAGTCTCAGCAGGCTGTGCTGCTGCCTCACCTGTAACATCTCATCTGAGTATGAAAACAATCATACAGTTCAGTCTCCACAACTTCCAAAATTACTGAAACCATTCCTTGAGGACATACGGTTCCCTAATACAGTTACAAGTGGAAGATGTTACTAGAGCATCAAAACTAAATCCCATTTCTGTACTTAGAGCTCTTTGCCTATTGATTTATCATGAAAATGAGGATATTAAAGAACTGTTTTGCACTGTGTAGCTAGTGAAATGGCTGACTGGTATTTCTCTTTTGCAGAACCAAGCTGAAGAATCATGAGTATGAAACTTTAGATCAGTTGGAGGCTGATCTGAATTTGATGTTTGAAAATGCCAAGCGCTACAATGTCCCCAATTCTGCCATCTATAAAAGAGTGCTGAAAATGCAGCAGGTTATGCAGGTATGTGGAGGAGAACAAGCAAAAGGATATAACTTCACATGTAAATTTATTTCTCTAATGGATATTTTTCCAAAATAATTTTTAATGAAACCTCTATTTGCAGAAATATTTTCTTTCTTGGGGCAAGTATGGGAATGGAGAGCATCATGAAGTGATTTTTCCTCAGCACACCTGCTGCCTTCTGTGATTTCTTTCAGTCACTTTATTCCTTACTATGACTCCTAACCTAATTAAATTGTGAGAAAATTGATGATGTCAGGGTTTTTTAGAGTTTGCATGTAATTGAATAAAGCTAAAACCGTTCAGATTTCATTAAGTGTTCCAGCTAAGTGCTGTGGTCTGAAATGGCATTGTTTTCAAACTGGTTCCTCAGAAGTTGTTCTGTCAGTTAGAATGAACTATACTGCTCTTTAAATTTGTTCTGGAAGTGTCCAGCAGTGAGTTTGGCTTCAGGGATTTGCTCTTTTTCAGGCAAAGAAGAAGGAGCTTTCTAGGAGAGATGACATTGAGGATGGGGACAGCATGATTTCTTCTGCTACATCTGATACTGGAAGCTCAAAAAGGAAAAGGTATCTGCTTCTGTAGTTCCTGCAGGCCATAAAACTGCTGCATCTTTTTTTATTAAAGAGAGTATTAAACCATGATTTTTAGCACTTGTGTAAGAATTTATAATTCTGAAACATCATTAAGTGTTGATTCTAATTAATTCAAAACTATTTGCTGACTATTATTTCCCAATTTTGGTCTATTAGTTGGCAGTTCTCAACATCAGTTCTGTAATTGCACTGAATTAGGTGATTTTTGTCAGTGGCTTTCAGGATTTTTTTGGGGGAATTGTTTTAGCCTGACAAATAGATGAACTGATTATAAGAGGTTGATTACTTAGGGTGCTATAAAATAAGCCAAATTCCCGGTGATCTGCAATAGACTCTTCTGTTGAGCATAGTGATGGCTTATGCAAGGTACTCTTTACAGTGATAGCTGTTTTGTACTTAATACTAGTGCTGCATTTCTCTCCAGCGAGAGGTGGTTTCTCTAGTCTGCCTTATGGTGTCATTTGAAATAAATTCCAGCTCAGATAATATTTTTGCAATGGTAGCAACAGCCGGTGTAAAATTGCAGTTCAGCATCTTTCTTTGGTGTTGCTTATGAACATTGGCTTCCTGGATATTTATTTCTTGTTTTGTCAAAGGAACAACAGTTGTGGGGGGAGGAAGGGAGTGGAGTAGAGCATCAGCAAAGAGTCCCTGAAGAGCAATCAAATAAATGCAAAAATGTACACTCTTTAAAAATCTTCAGAGAGAAAATATGAACTTAGCTTTAGGAGGTGGCGCAGTCTAGGGATTCTGGGAAGAAGTGTGATGGAAAGGAAAGGAAGACCACAGAACCAAGAAATCAAGAAGGAACAAACTGCAAAAATTGCTAGCTTTTTGATCTTCAGATTCAAAAAAAAGTACTAACCTAATCAAGCAAGTCAAATTATCATCAGTGTCCCTTTAGCCCCATGTTGCTTTTGATCACCTTGTTCCAGACAATACTGAAATGCTTAAAAGGAAAAAATCTGTCAGGCCCTGTCATCTAAGAACAACAAAAGAGGAAAGGGAACAAGGGATTTCTTGTGTTCATAGACAAGGGAGATCAGAATGATGCCTGATGAGCACCTGAAAATGCTTTTGATGTTGTCTGATACTTGTTATCCATTCACTTGCTGAATGATAGCAAGGAAAAGAAGATCATAAATGCTGCTGATCACTGAAGTGAAGCAATTAGAGGAATTCCAAAATGTTGCTGGAAAAGGAAACCAATAACCCATGCAAAATTCATTCTATTGGGAAGGTAACAGTTGCCCAGAAGAAAGTTTTATGTATCAGATGCATGACACGGATCTTGAGTATTGGCAGGCCTTTTGCTATTTCTGCTTTCGTTTTGCTTTGCCTACACCTGTTGAAATGAGAGACAAAAACCTGGAAACACGTTAAAATGGGGAACTTGGCAGCATGTCTGTGTTCTGGCAGTGCTCACCTCCTAGTGGAAACAACTAAACAACATTTGCCAGCAGTGGTAATGTTTAGCCTATAGAACATGTATTTTGAGTTATTTCTGATTTCTTTAGTTCTTTCACTGATCTCACTAAGGAATAAGAGGTATCTGAAGCATGCAACTCTGCTGAATTAGGGATATTTTAAATGTATGATGAAAAAATCCACATAATGGGAAATCAGTGTTGCAGTTTGGTTTCTAGTAAGTTGAACTAGAATATTTTGCACATTCTGCAATTGAAGGTAATTTTTGTGGTGGTTGTTGTCTTTGCAGATAATACAATAGTTGAAGTTATAGCTACCTGAATAAATCTTAAGGAGATTGCAGATTGGAAGCCTGTTTACAAGTGCTTTGTAGTGAGTGTATTGCTGCGTGCCACAGTGTCTGAGCTGAGACTATACATTATTGACATAAATTTTCTTCTCCCTTATTTGATTTGCTTATAGGCTGTGTACTATGTGTGCAGGGAGCCATGTAATGTTTTATGATAAGCTGTGTCTTGGTTGTGCTGTCAGATTTCTTGAGACAACCATAACAGCTACACACAGGATGCCTGTAACATTTGTGGGCATAACATGTACCATTTACTGCCTGGGTTTGCAGTCTTGGTGAGCTTTATTGATTTCAGACTTCATTTAGATTGACAGATATGTAAGCAATTCTTTGTACTAGATCCTTGATACCCTTACTTGGTACTGAAGAATGGACAAAATTACTTGGAGATGAATAGCTCATGTCTTTGATATTCTGTGCTCACTAGAAGTAATCATGAAGGTACTGACTGGGGGTTTTTACCCTGTTCCCTCTGGATCTCAAGCTCTTGGATTCAGATGCCTGATCCTGACTGGTCTGTTTTCTCTGCAGCTGGAAAGTGCTCAGAGCTCCTTTTGGCCTTTGCACTTTGAAAAATGAGTTAGTTGGTTTATTTTGTAGAACTCAGAACTCAAGGTCAATGAGAGAACAATCATCTCAAAGAGTTGTTCCCTGTTTCTGTGTCAGGCTCCTGGTTATAATGCTGTTGTCACTTGCAAATTCTAGTGCACTGTCTTAATGTTGAACTTCTTGTGTGTGTTTAGGTGGTTCTGGTTGCTTCTTCATGGTAGAGGATGATATCATTTTGATATTAGTGTTGGAAGTGGGCATAAGACCCCCTGACATTTATTCTTTTCCTTTGTGTTCTTCTTGACCTGGCAGTAAGAAGAACATACGAAAGCAGCGGATGAAGATCTTGTACAACGCGGTTCTGGAAGCTCGAGAGCCTGGCACAGGCAGGCGGCTCTGTGATCTGTTCATGGTTAAACCATCCAAAAAGGATTATCCAGACTATTACAAAATCATCCTGGAGCCAATGGACTTGAAGATGATAGAGCACAACATCCGCAATGACAAGTACGCAGCGGAGGAGGCCATGATTGAGGACATGAAGCTCATGTTCAGGAATGCCCGGCATTACAACGAGGAAGGCTCCCAGGTACTCACTGTGAGCAGCCATGCTTCTCCCTGCTGCTTTGCAGACATTAATTGCTGTTAGGATGGTTTAACTTTGACTATTACTCATATTATTTATTGTAATTGCTCACTGAACTAAAGTAGAAATTCTCAGAATTTCTGAGAAAGGTCTTAGAAGGAAAACAGCTTCGTTTTCATGGAAGTGGAGAGTGTGGGAGATCAGACTAGAACACCCGATTTGTTTAACTCAGCAAAATGAGTCTGAAATGAATGTGGATTTCATTTACAAGTATTTTGTTGGGTGTGTCTATATTGTGATGTTTCTCAGGCTGCAAGAATGATATGAAACAGGGTGGTGGTAAGAAACCTCCAGCTGTTTCTGATAAGGAGCTTGACCAGCTACTGCACAGGACTTTGTCACCAGGATTGGGTTTGAAGACCCCAGGGCTGTTCTAGTCCTTTGTACCTTGATGGAATCACAGTGATTCAAGGGGTCTTTCATTGCTCAGCAGAAGGGTTTGATGAGGAAGTTGATAACACAGCTGCCCCTTGTCATTTGAAAGTAGTCCTTGAAATAGAAATGCAGCTTAATTGGATCATGTCTTCAACATTTGTAGCTCCCTGATTTAGATGGTGCCATCAGTTCTGCTTACCCTGTGCAAGTCAGTTAAAAAGAAAGGCTTATTTCTCAAATGTTTACACCTTAAATAAAATACCTGGTTTTGCTTTCAGCTTTTCCGAGCTAAGTGTTTCTTAGGATCTAGTTCTAAACTAGTCTAAACACAGTAAACTTTGTTTTGATTGGCTTTTGATTACTTTACTGATTAATAGGTGTACAATGATGCCCATATGCTGGAAAAGATCCTTAAAGAAAAAAGGAAAGAGCTGGGACCCTTGGCTGAAGATGATGATGTTGCATCCCCTAAACTAAAGCTAAGTAAGACAACCTTGTGCATTGCCTTGTCTCATTTCAGCACTTACAATACAGATAAACAGATCTTCCTTTTAGAATAGACACATTCTGCATAGCTGTTAACACTGACAAGGAATGTAGAATTATATTTTCAAAACCTTGATGGCAATGGCATGTCTATATTATACAATAGAATTAAGTTGTTGCATATAGTGTTTTCTAAGAAAAGTAACTCAGGGTGAAGAAAAAAGACTTGGGAATGAGTGGAATGAGTGGGATTTAGTCATATAGTGTTACCCGAATGTTAGATAGTGCATTATGTGCACAGTCAAGTAAGGGGCTTCTTAAATTGAGCAAATTTCTTAATTTCACTGGTAAAATGTCTGAGATTTCCACAGGATGATAAAAAAAAAAGTGAACTTGGTTTTGCAGATTATTGAAAGCCATGAAAAATATGGAAGTGAAGTTTGCCATGTCTGTTCCTCAGCTGTTGCCCTTACAAACTTGCTTCTACTCAAATCTCATGTTCTCATAATATGTGTTCAGAACTGAGCAAACTGACAGATAAAATTGCACAAAAACCTTAAAGAAAATAACTGCATACAGTCCTCTTGCAAATTGAATGTGCAGCTCCTAGGTAAAGTACAGGTGTAGAGAGTTCTCAGGCAGAGTCTGTGCAGTGGAATAACAGAGATCCTGTGTTAATCAGAAAGCCAACTTGATCATCCCATGGGAGTCTTTCATTTACATTTTACTTGTAGAAATCTTTTCTAATTTGGCATAAGCGTGTCATAAAGTAATCTGATGATATTTTGAATACTTAATTTTAGTGAGAGCAAAACCCCTGCGGTGACAGGATTTTTAACAGCTGCAGAGACAAATTCATGGAGAGCTGTAAGGCCAAAATGAGTTTAGAGGAGTTTGTTAATGATGTTGGGTAGGAAAAGTTGTTTTCCATGCTGAAGCCTAACATTAAAGAACATTAAAAAAAATTTCATAGAGTTACGAAAAATAAAGGAAGCTGCAGCCTGGAATGGGCTCCATGCTGTGAGGCTTCTGCTCTCACCGTGAAGTTGTTCTTCATGAACAATTCTCCGGTGGAAACTGGAAATGGATAAAGAAATGTGCAAGTTCTTGGCTTTGTCCTTTTACCTCCTGTTTTATTTTTGTCATGTTAGGTAGGAAGAGTGGCATTTCTCCCAAGAAGTCCAAGTACATGACTCCCATGCAGCAGAAGCTGAATGAGGTGTACGAGGCCGTGAAGAACTACACGGACAAGCGCGGGCGGCGGCTGAGCGCCATCTTCCTGCGGCTGCCCTCCCGCTCCGAGCTCCCCGACTACTATGTCACCATCAAAAAACCCGTGGACATGGAGAAGATCAGGAGCCACATGATGGCAAATAAATACCAGGACATCGACTCCATGGTGGAGGACTTTGTCATGATGTTCAATAACGCTTGCACGTACAATGAGCCGGAGTCGTTGATTTATAAAGATGCCCTGGTCCTCCACAAGGTTTTGCTTGAAACTCGGAGAGAAATAGAAGGAGATGAGGATTCTCATGTACCCAACGTCACTTTGCTGATTCAGGAACTTATCCATAACCTCTTTGTATCTGTTATGAGCCACCAGGATGATGAGGGCAGATGCTACAGTGACTCCTTAGCTGAGATTCCTGCTGTTGATCCCAACTTCCCAAATAAACCTCCTCTGACTTTTGACATTATCCGAAAAAATGTTGAAAATAATCGCTATAGAAGATTGGACTTGTTCCAGGAGAACATGTTTGAGGTACTGGAGAGGGCACGGAGAATGAACAGGTGGGAAAACCCTTATTTTTCAGCTATCTTTATCATGAATTTTGCACTTAATGTTTGACAAAGGCTGAAGTTTTTTAAGGTGTTTGCTTTCCTTGATATGGGTGTTTGGAAAACTAAATCTCAAAAGCTCTATCAGGTCTTCAGTGGAATGTTTGCTGTGATTTCAAAACAAGGAAGAAGTTAGTTTTCTGCTAAGAGATCATTTTGACAATAATCTTCCAAAGGAGCACCTTATGACAAACAGTTCCTGCTAACTTTCAAATTGAAAAAGTGAAGAGAGCTGTTCTCTTCACTGTTCAAACAGTGAATTACTCTTTTGGTGCAATCACACTTGGGTCAGTTATGGTAACACCGTACAAAAACTGTGAACAACAAGAGCTGTGGTAACTTCTTGTAGTATTTTGGTTGAATTCAGTAGCGTTTTTGGGAAAGTGCATGTGAGAGCTTGACTGTGAAGAGAGGAGGTAAAAATTATCTTAAAACATCTACTAAGAGGAGTATGGATAATTAAAATAAGTCAGTTTTGTTAACAGTACTGTTATCACTCAAGTTTTCAGAAGTTAACAGATTGTAGAGGTCCAGTGACAAGTAGCTTTGTCAAAACTAGTTGCCTTTGATTTTCCTGCCATTTCAGGACTGGTGTATACAAAAATACTGTTTTGGGTGAACTATAATGCAAATTGACAGTGGACTAATAGGTGAAGCATCACTTAATGCTTCATGGCTTCAAGTCAGTCTCTGCTGCTGTTTGAGTAAGTACAGGAATCTACTGGCAGAGTGAAGCTTTCAGTTGATCACAAAGGGTGGTGATTGATGGGTGTGATAAGGCTCCTGTTTAACCCTGCACAAACTGTGTTTTTACACTGTTGCTCATGTTTTTGTGCAGGACTGATTCGGAGATCTATGAGGATGCAGTGGAACTTCAGCAGTTCTTCATTAAAATTCGAGATGAACTGTGTAAAAATGGAGAGATTCTGCTGTCACCTGCTCTCAGCTACACCACCAAGCATCTTCACAATGATGTAGAAAAGGAAAAGAAGGAAAAGCTGCCCAAAGAAATAGAGGAGGATAAGCTCAAAAGGGAGGAGGAGAAGAGAGGTAGCTACTTCTGTTTCATTAATTTTGAATGTACCAAGTGAAAAATGTACCCACACATATCATGTGTTGCTGCAGCTTTGCCTGCTGAAAAGACCTCAATAGTCTGCTTGTCCCCTAGTGTTTTATTTTCAAGTTATGAGAGATTTATTTTATTTTGATCTTTATCAGCAAGGCCAGAGGGCTTTTAAGAAAGAGATGTAGGTAGATATTAACCCTATGTGAGCTCTTTAATCCATTGGGGTACCAGTATTATTTCAAGGATATTAAAACATAAAACAATAGTTATTTACTTTAGCTTTCTGCCGATAATAAACTTAACAATTAATATTCCCACTGACCTTTTAGTCAGCAAATACTGATGGTGTTGTCTATGATCATGCTTTAACACTGCTAAAGAACTGAGGTTTGATGAGCCTTTTGTGTTTTGGCTGCTGTGGATGTGAAGAGGAGTGGGCTTGCACTGTTTTGTAGGGCATGAAGCATACCCTGAAGGTCCTTTATTTCACAGTTCCTGGCTGTTTCTGTCCATGCTTCATTGTGCACCATGTTTAAAGAAATAAATAAGCTCTCCAATTGCACCTTTCCACAGACAGGAGCAGAGCTGTTGGCAATTTTGTCCTTGAATCATGTTTCTAACATGGTTCATCTTTCCTCGTAGATGTCAGCCTACTTACTCCAGGCTCACAGTGAGGCACTAACATCAAGAACCTTGGCTAATATGAAAATGTGACATTACTAACATCTGTTTTTCCCTTCTTGAAATAAGAAGCTGAAAAGAGTGAAGATTCCTCTGGATCAGCTGGGCTGTCAAGTTTGCATCGGACCTACAGCCAGGACTGCAGCTTCAAGAACAGCATGTACCACGTGGGGGATTATGTGTATGTGGAGCCTGCAGAGGCCAACTTGCAGCCTCACATTGTCTGCATTGAGAGGCTGTGGGAAGATTCAGCTGGTAAGGATGTCCTTACTGCTGGAAAACACTGGGGTGAAACATTATTATTATTTTAAGCTTCCAGTTTGATTTTTTTTTTTTCTGTTTAGATGTTACTTACTTTATTTGCAGAACTGTTTGAACGAGGGAGTATTTTTTTTGTTGTTTCTGAGTTGCTTTTTTCTAAAGGATATTACAAATAGAAAGTTCTTGGGACAGCATGGGCATTTTTTGGTGTTCATTTCTGCCTACCATCAAATTGTAAGCCTTGCAGGGATGGGATTCTGAGTGGGATGGACTCCTTGTAATTTAGGTGCAGAAGAACACTGTTTTTCTGTGCTGAGAAATCTAAACAAAGATGGACACAGGTTTCCTTTGTTTTAGAAAAATACTACATATTTGTGACTACTTTATAAATAATTGTTATCAATTTGAGTTTGTCAGCAAGTAATTTGTCACAGCATAAAATGAAAGAAATAGTTCTTAAAAAACTAAAAAAACAGTTACCTGACATTATTTAAATAATCAGGTGATTTTGTGTGGACTTCAAGGCCCTTTCAAGGCCTGAAAGTCACAATCTACAAATAAGAATGAATTTCTCCTTTATTTTGCTGAGTCGGGTTTTACTGGAGAAATAACAATTGGCAGACTTTTTAAAAACTTTGTTTTCCTTTTCTGAAAAGTTGAATGTTGCTGTGTTTGAAAGAAGATTAGCCTTAGTATAAATGACTACATGGCTGTTTGATTAATCAGTCAGTTGCTAATTGTTCTTACTTGGCTCATGCACTAAAAAAATGTAATTTTACATTTTTTTTCTTTCTATCTCCCTTCTGGGTTTTTTTGCTTTCTGTTTTAAAGGAGAGAAATGGCTTTATGGCTGCTGGTTTTACCGACCAAATGAAACTTTTCATCTTGCAACACGAAAATTCCTGGAGAAAGAAGTTTTTAAAAGTGATTATTACAATAAAGTTCCTGTTAGCAAAATTTTAGGCAAATGTGTGGTCATGTTTGTCAAGGTGAGAGACTATTCAGACTAATTTATAAAACAGGAAGTGCTTTCTGCTATTTTCTGTAGAGCTGTAGGCATTGTAACATAGAGACTTTCCACTAATACCTAAATAAAATAGGATTTGCATCTGTGGGCTGTTTGGATCTTCCTTTGCTTGCTGAGCTCCATGGTTGACTCAGCTGGTGGAGTTTCCCTGTGCTGGTTGATTCGTGTTCATGGTCGCCCCTGGGCTGGTCAATGTGTCCTTTTTCCAAGTCAAAGCTCAGAAATCTTGTGAAGGTGTTTTCAGGCTGTGTTAGTGCACTGGATTGATAAATGAATAAAACCCAGCTCCTCTCACATGCCAATGTACTGAATTAGCTCCTTTTCCAAGAGTGGGGTTTCTTATTTGTTATTCTCAGTAAAACTTGGACGTCAAACTGGAAGAAGAAAACTCAGCAAAAAGGTTTCTGACAGAAGCATAGAAAAAACTGAAGCCATGAGAGGGAGTTCACTGCGTGTCTGTGGAGTGTGGGTGTTGCTGAAATATTTCATATTTTTCCTTCAATCTGCAGGAATATTTTAAATTGTGCCCTGAAAACTTCAGAGATGAGGATGTCTACGTGTGCGAGTCGCGCTATTCTGCGAAGACAAAATCTTTTAAAAAGATTAAACTGTGGACTATGCCTGTGAGCTCTGTCAGATTTGTCCCAAGAGATGTGCCCCTGCCTGTGGTCAGAGTGGCTTCTGTGTTTGCCAATACAGACAAAGTAGATGAGGAGAAACACAGTGAAACACTGGAGGACAGTAAGGTGGGAGAAAGTATCCTTCATCTTGAAAAGGTATGCAAGGGGAATGTTGGTTGTATTGACAGATAGAGAATGACAAGATATTAACCCTCATGGCTTCAGTTTCACCACATTCAGATACAATAAAATATAAATGAGTATAATATTTCTGTTATAAACTATATTACAGACATTTGTAAATTAACACAAAATAATAAATAGAACAGAAAATAATAAACAGTGTAAATATTTGTTACAAGTCTCTTTCTTGTGATCATGTGATGGGGTTGGTTGTGTTTTTCACCACTCCAGAAAATTACACCTTTACTGTAAAGCCTGCCCTAAGCCTAAAGAAGCAGTAGAACTAAAAGTCTCATTTTAGTTCATGGCAGTGCTGAAATGCTTTGTTGTGTAGCATTTCAGTAAAACAGTCAGTAGCTAGGCAGCAGTAAGTAATCCATAATATTCTATTGTTTGTGGTTGATAACTAAGTAGTTTATTGTCAAAATACTCAAGAATATTTCTGTCCAGCATAGTGGATAAAAGGGTTCATTTATTGTACTTAGAGTAAGAAAACAAATCAATTTAGGTAAATGTATTAAAATCAGCTAAATTTAATTAGTTTTGTCTGAAATAAATTTAGAGCCATGAAAAAATAAATGACTCATAAAATTTCATAAATTACTTTTAAAGAAATGAAAAATCCACTTTGCATTTTCTAACAGAACTTGAGAACAGAGCACACCCATTGTCAGCTTTTGTCAGACACCCAGTGTGTATTAGTGTATTTATTCACATCATGACAAAAGGTGGAATTAATTGTACTGAGAGAACCAAAACTCACAGGATCTTTTCCTTCCATGCCTTGGTGAGACTGCCTGTGCTTCCTTGGCTTTCTGGAATCCCAGGCTGAAAGATGAAATGAGGCACAATTTGAGTTTTTACTAAAAAGTAAGAAATTAAATAGGGCAGATGGTATGAATTTGTAAGCAATACATGGAATGTTCATATTCTTGTATAAGATAATTGAATCATTATATTTTTGTGTCTGTTAGCTTGGCCATATATTCAGTTCCTGCTTCCTAAGCACATTGCTAGGCTTTAAACATCAGAGCTGACAAGGCTTGGCTTGGCCAGCTTACTTTGAAGCACTAGAACAAAAAAAGACCTGTAAATTACTATTGTGTTAAAGTTACAGCTTTGTGAAATAGGAAAGCTTGTGACAGACATGGAGAGTATCTTTGGCTTTGCAGTTTTCATTCAGGAAACCTTTGCACACACTTCTCAGCTTAGTGCTTACCTATTACTGTTAACATAAGGATAGAGCAAAGCCTTTTACTGGTACCTGGCATCTCTTTATTTCTATGCTTGGTTTTCCTTCTTCCTCAAGTTTCTGGATGCTTCTTCTTCTGCAGGACAAAGAAGATGTTCCAGTAGAAATGTCCAATGGGGAGCCTGGTTGCCATTACTTTGAGCAGCTGTGCTACAATGACATGTGGCTGAAGGTTGGGGACTGTGTCTTCATAAAATCACACGGGCTGGTGCGGCCTCGCGTAGGAAGGTAGGGGCAGCTTCTTTGTTTGCAGCTTACAGCTGTAAAAATAACTTGGATAAAAGAGGGGCTGGTTGGAAAAAGGTATAAAAGAGGATGGGAAAAAATGTGAGTGAAGCGTTACAAGGTCTTGATAGATTGAGGTGGAATTTTAGCTGCCGAATAAAAAAGTTGGAATTGGCTGTTGTGTATTCATTTTCCACTGATGGCCTTTCTGAACATCCTACTGCCTCATTTGGGAGAAATGGCCTTTCATTTACAGTGCTGGTTTGGTTTCTTTGCAGAATTGAGAAGATGTGGGTGCGAGATGGAGCTGCATATTTCTTTGGCCCAATCTTCATACATCCTGAAGAAACTGAGCATGAGCCAACAAAAATGTTCTACAAGAAGGAGGTGTTTTTGAGTAACCTGGAGGAGACCTGTCCCATGACTTGCATTTTGGGTAATTATTAACAACTTTAATCTGATGGACATTTTCTTTGCCTACACAATCTGAAGTGATTGAAAGCTATATGTAGGCTTCATTCCAAGTATGTCTTTCACTGGGGGAGGGAAGAGATGTTAATCAGTGAGTTTCTAATATCCATTCCTGCCTGTGGGACCTGTGGTGAGAATTCACTATAAGGAAGCTTTCTTACAATGAGGGAATTACATGTATGATATGAAAGTGGACATTGTTTGCAGCCAGAGAACAGAAAACTCTATTATTCTTGCATATGAATGTAATTACTCCAGTACATATTACCTGGAAAGTTGAAAGGAGAAGTAGGAGGTTGAAATTTGATTTGTTGCAGAAGATGATGGCTGTATACTTTGTTTTGGAGTTACAGTGCTGTGATAAATATGCTGACAGTGATCATGGGGGCTTGTGATTTTGTGGGTTCTCTAGTTCTTAAAAAAATTCAAAAGCTGCATTAAGTTGCTGTAGGTTTCTTGTGAGTGGCATTGTTTGATTGGAATATCAATTTATGTATTTTCTGTAGTTGCCCCAAATGCCAGGAATCTTCCAGACTTACGAGACAGGCAAAAAAATGGACTTTCCACACTTTAAAAAAAAAAAAATGTCTGCAGTTGTGGCTGCCTTCTTACCCAGCTCTTTCATTTCTGCAGGAAAGTGTGTCGTTCTGTCATTCAAAGACTTCCTCTCCTGCAGACCAACAGAAATCTCCGAAAATGATGTTTTTCTTTGTGAGAGCCGCTACAACGAGAGCGACAAACAAATGAAGAAATTCAAGGGGTTGAAGAGGTTTTCACTGTCTGCAAAAGTTGTAGATGATGAAATATACTATTTTAGGTAAAAATGTGAGGGGAATGAGGGGCTCACCTGAGTGTTCTTCTGGATTGTGGTGGACTGGCAGCTAAGCCCCCTCTCAGCTTCTTGGTCACTGCCCCACACTGGAATAGGGGAGAGAATCTGAAAGGCAGAAGGAGGAAAAACTACTGGCTGAAACCAGGAGTTAAAACAGTTGGAAAAATGAAGCAAAGCTACATGCACAAACAGAGCATGATAAGGAATTAATTCCCTACTTCTGATCAGCAGGCAGATGTTTAGCTGTTTCCTGGAAAGCACATGGAATGGTTACTGGGAAAGACAAATGCTATAACTCTGAATGTACCCTGTCCTCTCCTTCTCCCCATATTTTATGGATGAGCACGGTGTCAGAGTATGGAATGTCCCCTTGGTTGGTTTGGCTTAGCTGTCCTGTTTGTCTCCCCTCCCAAATCACTGCCCAGCCCCAAGCCTGCTTGGGCACAGAGTGGGGAAAAGGAAAGGCCTTGATGCTGAGCTGTTCAGCACTAATTACAGCAGAATGTGTTATCCACACTATTGTCTCACAGATCCAAAACACAGCACCTGTGCAGGGGATTAACCCCATTCCAGCCTGACTCAGGACATCCACAGAACTCAGAGGTGCAATTTCAGATAACCACTCTCTTGGGAAGAAATCCAGATAGCAGCAGTCTTTTTATGGTCTTAATACCAATGGATGTTTTCTTTTTCTTCCTCTGACTTCAAGAAATGTCATTCATTTATCAGATTGGTACATTCTCTTAGATATTGTGAAAATACTTAAGTCCTCATTATGAGTAAGGAAAATCTTTTGGTGAACATTCACATTAATAAAATAAAAATATTAAGTTCTAATTTAAGTAAAATGTGAAATCTAAGGAAGCTGTGGTGTTGACTGCCTTCTATTGTAGAAATTAAGTACTTGTATTGAAATCCCCTTCTAACTCATAAAAAATCCTTCTAACAAGTGACTGAAATGAAACACTGCCCATAGACAAAAAATTAGTTCTGCTCAGGGTTCTGAAAGGAAGCACATCTCAAGTCACCATAGTTTCTATATTGTTCAGTCAGAAATTGAGAAAAGTTGATCTTCTCTTCAAAAACAAGTTCTTTCCCCTGTAAGGTATGAGTCTGTTCTCAGCTGCTTTTTGTCTTCCTCCTCAATCTTCCAGAAAACCCATAGTTCCTCAGAAAGAGCCATCTCCTCTACTGGAAAAGAAGATTCAGCAGCTGGAAGCAAAATTTGCTGAGTTGGAAGGAGGTGATGAGGACATGGAAGAGATGGGGGAAGAGGAAGGTGATATGACTGAAACACCCTCTATGCCTCAGCTTCAGGCCCCCTTAGCCAGTGATTTAGATATAATGCCTTATACTCCACCACAGGTAAGGACTTTCCTTCAGGAACCCTTACACCTTTATATTCCACATTTTTTCTCAATTCAAATGAAGATAGTAACATTTTATCATATACAAACAAAGGATTTGTACTGAAGTTTACAAGTGTATGGAATAAATGACAAAACAATTTTGGCACGTCCAATATGATATCTAGGTGATAGTGTTTCATTCCATTAAAATATTTTTAAAGGAAATCATTCAGCTGAGGAAAACCCAGGGTATATTTTTATGTATTAGTGTTGTTTCTAATAATGAGGTTTTCTGTGACACTTGTTCAGAAGTATCAGGTCTTTATATAAAATTGAAACGCAAATTTTCTTACACAAGCCCTGGAATTTGTGTAACTGAGTGTGGAAACAGAGTGAGGAACCGCTTTAGCTGGAAATTCAGCTAACCAAGAAAATTTGTTTGCAACTGGATTAAACCCTGTGTCACCACACTCCCAGATCCAAGCTAATGCCAGTCTTAAAGAGGCAATGGGAATGATCTGCTGGGAGCAGGAGGGAATTTCAGACACTTTTGTGACCAGCAGTGTGCTGCATTAGATTGAAAAGGTGTGACTCCAGGGTAGAAATGTCTTTGGATGTTGTGAAGGAGTTGCTGAGGTTGAAATCTTTTGCCTGGTTTGAGTGTGATGCCTTGCCATGTGGGCAACCACCAAATGCATTTTCCCTTGCAAGGTTGCTCACTGCTCTTGTTTAACATGCTGAATTTTATAAGCAGCTTGAAAATTCTTGAAGAGTATTCCAGTAGAAGTGGAATTTTATCTAACAACTATTAAACCCCAGAACTTTTAAACTTTTTTTTTCTCCTGCCAACAAAAAGGTCTTATAACATCTAAGTGTGAGAGGAGACAGGACAAGTGAATATGTGGTGTATTGGACAAGAGCTGTGATATATTGCCAGATAGATGGGTGATGCTTTCCTGCTGCAGTTTGCTGTGAATGGAGTCAAAGTACTTTAAAAAAAAGATGTGCAGCTTCATTCTTTGCTTCAGCAATATGGCTGAGAAAAGGCATAAAAGGGGGTCCTGCTTGATTTCTTCTTTTTACAAGTCTGAAAGTAAATACGCAGTTATCTGGCTCCAGTGGAAAAGACTTCATTTTAAAAAGTGTGTGTGGGAGATGGAAAAGAACAGAGAATACAAGAACCAAATCTGGAATTCTTCTGGTTCCTCCAAGTCCTGTTTGCCCTTCCAAATTAGTGGGGAGGCTTTTGCATTAGATTGCTGTTATTGAAACTGTTGCAAGACTTATCTACATAGGCTAAAACAGCTGGTGGACTTGTAGGTGTCTATTTGCAGATCTATCAGAGGCTAAATACATAATTAGATTTCCCTCTTTTTGGTTTGAGAGCTCTCCATCTGCCAGTGTGGGCTTGCCCAAGAAGCCAGGATAGAATTGTATCTGCCCTGTATGTCATCCCAAGCCCTTTGTGGAGTTTTTCTCACTTCCTTCAGACAAGTTGTCTTTAGGTTCATGTGCAAACTTCAGGGATGGATTGCAAGTTAGTACAGTGAAGTTTAGAATCACATTTAAATAGGCTCAATTAATTTTGCTTAAATTGATGAGCAAGGCTTTTTAAGTATCTTGGTATTACTGAAACATTTTTAGCTGAGCGGAGAGTGTTGAGCTGTGGGGTCAAAGCAGCAAGTAGAAAGAGTCAGTAACATGGCCAGAATTTCAGGAGAGGAAGGAAACAGTTGAATATATTTTTGTTTCCTTTTTAGCCTCCCCCAGGTACTTGAAAACAATGGCACTTTTCAAGATGTGACAGATTTGTAACGTTTGGGGTATGAGAAAGGCCTTCAGAGGGTTTTGATGTGATGATACATTTATAGGTCTTATTGGTCAGAGTATGGATGAGTGATGGTCTCCTGTGACAAATATGGATGGAAGGACCTTCAAAAAGAGGCTCCAGCTGTGGTATCTCAGTATAGAGATGTCAGAACAGGTTAATTTTTTGGTGATTGAACATCAAGGAGCTCTTACTGGGGGCACCCATAGTAGGAAAAGCAAAGGAGCAGAATTTTTGTTACTCATCAACATAAGAACATGATGTGAACCTGTGATGCAGGTAAACAGTGATCAGCAAAACTGGGCTTTGGTTTTTCAGGGAGAAATGGCTACTTATGCAATGAGAAGTGAACCCTGGAGAGAAAGGAAGGGCTGGCAGGCAAAATAACGTTTAGAACGTGGAATGAGGGAGAGTAAGGATTGCAAAGGCCAAGGAGGAAGTGGGGAAGCATTTTCCTAAAATGTGCTATGGCAAATAGAATATTTTACTCAACTTATGTTGGCACCGTCTCTGAACACTCAATGGATGAAATCTGTGACATGACACAATTCCTTCTGTTCTCCTCTGCCCTTCTCTTTTGTACACTTGTGGTCATAACTGCTTTTTCTCACAGTCCACTCCCAAGTCTGTTAAGGGCAGCACCAAGAAGGAGGGATCAAAAAGGAAGATCAACATGAGTGGGTACATCTTGTTTAGCAGCGAGATGAGAGCTGTGATTAAAGCTCAGCACCCTGACTACTCCTTTGGAGAGCTCAGCAGACTTGTAGGAACTGAATGGAGAAACTTGGAAGCAACAAAGAAAGCAGAATATGAAGGTAAGTAAAAACAGAGATGCTGAACTCTTTTCTGCCTTTTTTTCTTTCTCAACACTTTCTGTTGTTCAGATGACAGGCTTAATAAAAGAAAATATATATGTTTGTGTGCTGGATGTACCTTAAAGGGAAGTTCATGTTGAGGGATGACTGAAGAGGAGCAAAGTGCATGTTTCAGTTATGTAGAGCACAATTGATAATTTAAATGTCTTTGTCACAAATAACCAAATTAACAAAGACCAAGAAAATGGGGGCAAATTAGAAACAAAGGGATATGGAGCTCCTGGGCTAGAAGTCAGTTGGAAAAATATTTTGTCAATAAAGAAGGACTGAGAGGTACAAGAAGCTCTTGAGAGCTGT
The DNA here is from genome assembly GCA_013397075.1 of Rhabdornis inornatus. NCBI lineage: Eukaryota > Metazoa > Chordata > Aves > Passeriformes > Rhabdornithidae > Rhabdornis > Rhabdornis inornatus. The sequence goes on from VWZS01006642.1 coordinate 444,657, forward strand.
AGCACAGGTAAGAAAGGTTTACAGGGGAGTGGGGAAAAGTTCATTATTAACAGTACTTAGAGTCCTGAGAGGCTTTGGACTGTACTGTGAATATAACCTATTGCTCATTACAGTATTAATCAACTCTTATAACTGATTTTGTTGAGAGATTTCATATCCTGAAGCAAGCCTAGGAATATTTCATAATCATGAGATACTTTAGACCTATCTTTTGTCCCTTTCCTCCCTTCTTTTCCTCAATTCCTTCCCTCCTTTCCTTTCTTTGCCTTCCTCCTTTTCTTCCCTCCCTCCTTTCCTTCCATTCCTTCTGATAAATAGTCACTGTGTTTTAACTTTTATTTGATTAAAATAAAACACAGGTGATCTTTAACAGCCAGCCCTTACCCAAGCCAAATACATGAGCTTAACATCCATAGTTATTTCTCTAGTTCTCTAGCATGTCGACACTATTAACTACTGTATTGATGCAACCTTATTGAAAGAAAGTGCTCCTTTGGATAGGAACATTTCAACACTCTGGAAGGTTATGGCCCAATTCAGTTATAACTTTGAAAATGAGATTTGATAGGTTTTCTGCACGCTAATAACTTAAAGGCAGCTTTGATCTTGAAACTGGAAGCTTTGCATGCTGTCACTGTCTACTCTCAGCCACCTCAGTCCTTTCTGAATTTTCAGTAGCACCTCTTTGCAGCTCTGGAAGGTGACACAGCACCCTTTGCTCTGTGCAAGTTTGCTTTGCAATTGCTGTGAAGGGAAACGGTAACGCTCTTCCTTTGTGAGACTGCTGGGGCCTTACTTTGTTCTGTAGTTGTTTCCTTTTACACCCTTCTAGGTGCATGTGTGATCTTTTTATTGGCAGATCTGTCCTTACAGCCTCCTCCTTCAGCAGGAGGATGGCTGGCATGTCACTGCTTCCTCGCTCAGAGCAGCTTGAAGTCCTGCACTTCTGTAGGAAGGCTCTGTTTGTCCACCGTGTTAATGAGTGTCTGTGTGCCTTCCATTTTAATCTTCCTTCTCAACTAAAATTTTCCAAAGCTTTTGGGGTTTGAGCTTCAGTTTCCCTGGCTTGGTGTCTGTCCTGAACTAGACCTGCTTTTACTTGGTTTTGAGGGGTTGGGATGGGGTAACAAAGGGTCCAAACTGTGTTTGCTTATCGTGTGTGAAAGGAGAGAAACTCCACTCCTTCCACTATGAGGAGTCAGAATTCATGTGTTCCCTGGTGTGGATGTGAAGTAAGGAGTAGGGAGTGGGCATGGTTTGACATCTCAGTGAAAAAAGGGTGCTGCCATTCTCTGGTGAGAAGTAGTTTACATTTTAGATCCATTTTGACCCGCTGAAAGTTTTGTTTGGTTTATGTGCAGGGTATTAGTTGTTTTTTAGCAGTAGTTGGGCAGAGGATAGGCTGTGTTGGAAGTGCCTGCATGGCTAAATAAAGTAAAATATAAAAATGCATGGGATTGAGGGAAAGGCCTGTTTTAAGGAAAAACTCTGTTCGAAGCAGAAGGTCTCTTTCCTGTCTCTTGAGATATGTTGGAAAGGTTTGAATGATCTCAAGTCCTGGCCTATGTGATTTGGGTTTATTATTCAGTATTAGGGTGAATGCTTTAGACTGAACTTTCATATCCCTCCTCCAGTTCCCTCTGGCAGTGTTACTCCATTTGTTACTTCTGTGGCAGTCAGGCCATGGATAGGGGCTAGGTAAAACTTGAGTATTGTCCTACATCAGGTCCTTCTTCAAACCTCAGCACTCTGGAGTCTGATAAAGCTATTAACAGTAATTTCTCATTCATCAGAGTGTCTCTTTTCCTTTTGTCTGACCATTTTTTGTTTTTTAGCTGCCCAAAAGTAGGTGAGAGTCAGAACAACTGCTTCATCTTTTCCCGAAGTGCTTGCTGTGCTCTGGAGAGGATTTTATCATTTTTCTACTTCAGGATCCACCTTTAAATATCTTGTGTATTTTGTACTCCACTGCATCTGCGTTGCCTGTATTAAATGTACATCTGTATTAAATGTAGAAGTTTCTCTGCGTCGTCATCACTGCCTGAAATTGCAGAAGTGGGAAGAAGGAAGGAAATGAAACTGGTCTTTGAGTGTATGGAAGTAGTGCTAGAAGCTGCACAAACAGGTTCTAGAGGAGTCAAAAGTGTGATAGATGTTCAAAGTCCTGTCCTAGAGGAACTGAGTAACACTGGCAGGATGCATAACTTAATCTCCTTGATGAACTTCTTCTTAGCCTTCGTTAACAGAGGACCTTGATTGCTGGTTTAGTGGCAGTTTCCATCTTTCACCAACTGCAAGAGAACTCATAGCCCTGCATTCACTGTTGTTAAAAATTGCTGGAGATGTATCCTGCATCCATTTATTCTTCCTTGTTCCTCATTGTGCCAGTCAGACACAATGTTCAGAGTAAACAAAGTAGGAACTTGCATGCCCCAAGGCACCTGGAGTGGGCATTCAGTATTTCTCCTTTTTTGTTTGCTTGGCTTTTGTTTTTTTTCTTTCTTCTTCCCATGACCCTTTGCCCTTCCCTTAATATAAAATTGTCCTCTGGTCAGATTACCCTGCAGTAGATCTTTTGTTCTTGCAGTCACAGTGAGAGACTTGATTGAGATAATGGCCAGATTCATCGTACAAAGGACACACATGACCTCCAGTGAGCAGCACAATGTGAGTTAGACATCTTCAGAAAAAAAAATAACTCATAGGGGACCAAATGGGGAAATGACAGAAAGAGGCAGAGAAAAATATTTTTGGTTTATCAAACTGCTGCTTGTTATGTTCCAAAAGCTAAGGACCAATCTGCACTAGGGAAACTTTACAAATGCTCCCCGATTTTGCCACCACTTTTCAGCTGCATCAGTAGTAAAATACACGGGGAGCCCACAAATGACTGTGCCACCAGCTGGCACTGCTGTCTGCTCTTTGCAGCATTCTTAAGGGCACACCTGGCAGACATGGGGCTTCAGTTCTCACAGCAGCTGGTAGAGGATCCACCCAAGAGCTGCTGGCCTTGGCTGCAGCTGGTTTGGCTGAGCCAGTGGTGTCAAAACAGGGAATGTTTTGCCATGTCCTAGTGCGGACCAAGCCTAGTGCTGGGCTGCTGCTTCATGTTGGTAACACTGGTGTTATTATCATCATCAAATTTGTTCTTTTAATTTTTTTTTTAAATTTTATTTTATTACTTATTTTAATTTTTTTTAGCAAGAGATAAAACTTTGTGGAATTTTTTTCATGAAAGGTTCTCTAAAAGTCTTAGCTGCAGCCACATGAAATCAAATCATATGCTGTATAAAAAAGATTCATCTGTTCTACTTTATATTTGACTAAACTATGCCAGTGTCTGACTAGTCCTTTTTAATGAACAGATAATATTTTGAAAGTCTGGGTTACAAAACAGAACTGAAAATCTAAAATACTTTTACAGAGCGGGCAGCTAAAGTTGCTGAGCAGCAGGAGAGAGAGCGAGCAGCACAGCAGCAGAATTCCTCCCCCCGGGCAGGCACTCCTGTCGGGGCTCTTATGGGGGTGGTGCCGCCACCAACACCAATGGGAATGCTCAATCAGCAGTTGACACCCGTTGCAGGTAAAACGTAGGAGCTATGACCATTTTTTCCTCATCACTTTATCAACCCCCTTCATAACTCTGAACACTCTCTTGGGTCACGTTGGAAGCAAAAGCTCAAACTCTTCAGTCGTTCTTCATGATGAACGTGCCTAGTGCAGTGGTGGCCTGGTGTCCAGCGTGACTTGCTGCAGTGGAGAGTAGCCTGTGGAAAGGGCAGGGAAGCAGGGTCCTCCAGCAGTGCTCCTGTTCTGGTAGTGTGCAGTCATTTTTATTCACTCTGCCCTGCAGGGCTCACCTTTAGCCCTGCTGTGGCAGGAGGACAGCAGCTAAGTAGTCTTCTAGTGCATGCAGCATCTGTGGCAGTGGTGAAGCAGGAGGGAAATTGTTGGGGGTTTAATTGTCAGGGAGGTAGAGGCCAACAGAGTCTAACCCAGATTATAAATCCAAGCAAAAGCTTTGTAGAACTGCCTCTTAGGCACTGGTAAGCAGAGCAGACCAGGATCTAGAGCCATTGCAGAAACAAAGACAAAATGACAACATTGCTGGTTTTATCAGGTTATTTTTCAGAATAGAACTGAGCTTGGAGAACTCTTCCACGAGGTCCCTGTTGCTGGGTGTTGAGCTCGTTACCAGTTGTAATCCGGCTTGATTTCATAGGGAGTATGCTCAGAGTAAGTATTTTCAGGATCAGATCTGAAGACAATGTAGTCCACTGAAGATTCTTGTATGGAAATCAGCCATACATGGGTGAGAAAATTAATTAGGTGTGACCTGATAGGTTGTTTTCTTTCCCTAGTTTCTAATAATAAGAATTAAATTGCTTTGGTCAAGGTCAAAATAGTGCCGAGTAGATAAAGAATGAGTATTTGGAGGGTTTTTGGTTTGAGTTTTGGGGTCTTTTTTAACTTTCCCTTAAGACATTCCAATTATTCAATTTATTCTTTTGTCATTTTGTTTTTCTTTCTCATCTCACCGGCTGTGGCCTTATTTCAAGTTGACAGCCTGAAGTGTTTTCATTTCTAAATCCCCTTTCAATAAATAGGCTGCATGGATGTTTTACTGAAGGCACATTCCTTAGCTGGTTCATGATCTCCAGGTTACAAAGCATTTGTTTACACTGAGTTGCATTTTTCTTTTGGCTTTTATCACTCTATTCGTGATAATTTCCCTCTGAACTGTTTGCAGTTGGTGTATGTTTGTGTGTGTGTGTATGTACACTTATCTGTGGATATATTAAGAAAAAGGAGGGGGGAAAAAAGAGTTTCCCAGTGCTGATCTCTTTTGTGAATGATTTACTGCAGTCTAGAATATGTAGAAATGACTATCCTCTTGAGGTTGTGTTCTTAGTTTGGTTCTTGGGTTTTTTGCCTTGAGTCGCTTTTCCAATATTTGGAGGCAGGTGTTGGTGGGCAGTAGTACTTGCTGTTAACACTTCCTTAAAACTTCCCCAAAAAATGTGCATTCTGCCAACTACACATGCTACCTTATTTCCTGTGACAGCAAACTTCTATTTCAGGCCATTACCTTATTCAAGCAGATCAACAGTCAAGGCTCTTCACTTTGGCTTTGGGAAATACTTCCTTAAAATAGATGATGGAGCAGATCCTTTTAAACTCTTTCTAGTTTTGCGGTCCATTTGAAAAACACAGTCTTTCATCTTTTGGTTTTCACAAGAGCTACTTGGAAGTATCTTGTTCTGTTTGGACCTCTTTCATATCCTCCTCCATCCTTGGATTGCTTTTCTCTAGTTCAGAGAGCTTCTCCATCACAGAAAGTCTTTATGGCCCACAGGGCCGGGAAATCTGGAAGCCTTCTGAGATGTTTCTCTTAGTGTGCAGCACTTAAGTGTCTTCTACATTTAGTTATTGCAAAAGTTTACTTAATCTTACGTTGTTATAATAAAAAATCAGGAGAATAAGTAATTTCAAAGACATCTTAAATCACAGTTGTGGGAGCTGGAAATAGTTTGGCCATGTTTGCTAGCTTAAAATAAAAGTTTGCAATTCATTCCTTGGGGTAAGAAAATGGCTGTTCTTACTCAGAATGAGCTACAGGAACTGATTTCTCATGGAGATTTGATTGCACCTTTATTAGCCAGTTGTTGACTATTTTAATTGGGAATGTAGAACTAAGCTTCCATGATTGATAAATATGGGTTTGATTCCTTGGAGAGTTTTTTGTTTGTTTGTTTTAAGGCTTCAGAACTGTATTAACTGCACTGAAGATGTATGAGCAGCTCAGGGTGCACTGAAAGTACCAGGCGGTAGCTACAGTGTGAAATTTCTTTATGCCAAGGAGACTTTTGTTGTGTTTCTTTTCCTTTCTCCATTGGAAATATGGATTTCCCTGTAATAAATAGGTACAGATAAGGTTCCAGATATTTGAAATAGGTACCTACAGCATATTTCATATGTCATTCTAGGTTCCCTGTGGAAAATGAAGGCTTGAGGGAGATTAGTTCTTTATTTTCTTGGTGTTTTCTCCATGTAAAGCTTTTGGGATTAGAGGTTTCTCACTTGTGTAACATCCTGAGGAAGTGACAGGTTTAGGTTTTCTTTTGGAGCTGCTCCTCCTGTTAAGACCCTGAGCTTGTGACAGCTTTGTTCTCATTCAGAACTGATGAGAGTTTTTGGCCAGTCTCATTCCAGAAGTCTGTTTTGAAAGTTTCTTTTACGAGTTACAGGGAGTGTGGCAAAGACTCGGTGGTTTCTTGGAGCAGACTATAGAAGTCCCAGCAAATCTGCATTTCTAACTTATCTCATCTCTCTAGACCTGCTTCTGTCCTCTGTCATCTTTTCATTGTCTTTCTAACCCCTTTCCTTGCTTACTTGGCAATGTATCCATTTAAATTAAACATTCCAGGACCTAACAAGCACGATGCAGTGATACTGTGTAGGTTCACTACATGGATACCAGAAAATCTGGGCCAAAGCCAGAGAAAGCTCTCAATTTTCTTCCCTCACATGCAGAAAACTAAATTTTCCAGCAGCAGCACAATACAGTGTTTGCAGTGTCACTGACTTTGCTCTAAAGATACCTCACAGACATGGACAGTGAAATTCTATGAGGGCCTGCAGGTGCTCCTTTTTAGTCTTTTCACTTCAGTCTAATGCCATGAGTGTAAGTTACTGCAGCCTAGCACTTTAAACCCAAGTTTAAAATTTGTTTTACTGCCTTGGTTCATACTGGAGATGGTTTAATAAAAGTCACCCATCACTGACTGCCATTGGTTTCAAGTATGTGTATGTTGTAGGGCTTTTGTGCATCAGTTTTGCATGTGTACTGCAGGAAAATGTCTGGGGTTTTATTTCTGTGGCCTCTGAACTAGCCCAAAGAGCAGGACTGTCCGTGGGGCTGCCAGTCAGTGTTGTGTTTGTAATCTGTATGCAGATGGCAGAGCTTTAAGCTGTATTAAAACTGCTTGCATTAGTAACATTTAATTGTGGCTGAATTTATTCCTTGTGTTAACATATCTGAGTATTCAACATTTATTGCCCTGTGAGAAACATACAAATACACTAAATACTAATTCATCAAAAGTATAGTGTTTCGTATTTACAGCTTTTATTTTTAGTTTTTGTTCTTTTTTTTTTTTTGCAAGATACTAATTGTAGTATTGTCTTGCTGTACTAAAGGTGCTTTTTCTGTATGTGTGTGTGGATAGTGCATGTCTGTGCATACTGTGTAGACCATATTGCATGTTATTGATGCATGTTTGAAATTTATTGTGTCCTTCAAGGCATGATAAGTGGCTATCCACCGGTGCTGCCACCTTTGCAGGGCCCAGTTGATGGCATTGTTAGCATGGGCAGCATGCAGCCACTTCACCCAGGGGTGCCACCACCCCACCAACTCCCGCCAGGTATGCCAGGCATCCCAGGCATCCCACCACCCGGTAAGAGCCTCATCCTCATTCCCTCTTTATTTCATGGTCATGTACTTGGTTTAACCCATTGTTACAGGAGTTCTCTGCAGCTTGGTCCTGGCTTTGGTTTGTGAGCACCAGCACTGCTGAATATGAGGGGTGTGCCAAACACTGACACAGCTGCATGTCCCCTAAACCCTCAGGGAAAGGGCACTGGAGAAATATGGTGCTGCCAAAATAACCTTGATGATTGTGCTTGAGTTTATCAGAAGTGTGAAAAGCTGAAATCAGCCTGTTCATATCCTTATGTCATTTGAACAGCATCTCTGCACTTATCCTTTTCTTACTTGAAGTGGACTTTTAAATGAAATTTATTGTTCTCATTCCTTACCAAAGTCTTTTTCAGTGTGTTTATGTCAGACTGCACTGAAATGAGCTTGGTCATGTAAGACTCCTTGGCCACTGGGGCATTGATGTGTTACTGTAAAACAGTGTTCAGATTAAAGCTTGCTGATAGAACAGTGACTGGAAACATGTAGGGACAAGATGAATTAGTATTCTCTCTGGCCAAATTTTGAATTTATTTTTGAGAGCATTTCTGCTGCATTTGCTGTAATTTTGCCACGCTTTTGATGAAAAGTGAGGCTTAAATGAAACAAATGTTTTGCCAGTGTTAATGCCATTAACATGTCCCAGTTAAGGGGAAAAACTTTATTCTGCCCTCTGATCCTATTTCCTGCTGATTCATTTTTTACCTCTGATAACTCATGTGCCTGTGAAAAATGTGCCATCCCTCTGTTCAGCAGTAAACAAGCTATGGACAAAATGGTCTCATTTTCTTCTCCCTACCCCCTTGCAACTGTGTTTATCAGAAGCTCTGTTAAGAGTTTTATCTGTATGTAAATCATTTGAGTTGGGGAGTTTTTGTTTGCTTGCCTGGTGTTTATGAAACCCATCAGCATTACATTGCATCTTGGCTGGAGTGCACGATTCCCTGCCATGGCACCTAGAGGGAGCAGGACAACAGCTGTGCAGTGACACTGAGCACACATCAGCCAAACGTGTGGGAGGTGAATCCAGGACAGTGCATCCCTCTGAAGGGCTGTTCCCACTGCCGTGGGCTGGATGTTTGTGTTTAAAACTGACAGGACGGATTAGCAAAGAGGAGTGGAGGACCACACGTGAAGTGCTGCTGAAGTGGGCACAGCTGGCTAAGGGTGAAGCTGTGCTCTGATGTTGGGAAGGGGAAGGTGCCCTTCTCCCTTCCCTCTGGACTAAAAATAATTCCACAGCTTGTGTTACCAATGTTTTTCCCAACTTCTGACATACTCTCAGTACAGACACATTTAAAATGGGAGCTGTGATGAAATGCAAAGTGCATTTAAAAAATGTGCGTGAGTGAAACCCAGTGGCACATCCTTTGATCACTGATACAGAAATCATGCATTTAATTCATGTACATTAAACTCTCAGGAAGAGCACAGTTAGTCTGCAGCTTTTCCAATGAATGAACATGAGAAGTGGCACAAACAGAAAGAAAAGCAGCAGCACACATAACTTCCATTTTTTTCAGACGAGAGCATCTATATGTAAAATGTCAGGAAATGCATGACTCTCATTTAGATCTGTACGTTTTTGTATGTAAGACTGACACAGTTATGCTGCACTCTGTGCAGCAGGGAGAAGTCCCAATATGCTTGAGAAAAACAGCTTTTATTTTTTTGACATTGATTTCAAATATTCATTTTTCTGTATTTAAGGCTATTGAAGCTTAACCTGCAAGTTGCATTTTGTGTTAGAGAGATTGAACAGAATTTGTGCAAAGGCTTGAATTTCATCCTGCTGTGAACATATTTTATAAAACTGAACACAAGGAAATGTAAAGTGTTGCTAAAGCAGATCAGCATTTCCTTTCTTAAAGGAAAGGACTTCAGGAAGATCCTGTCAAGCCAAAGGTGTATATTATGCATGAAAAGATGCAGTCAGGCAATCACTGAGTAACATGAAAAAAACCCGAAAAATAAAATTTATTCACTTTGCATTTCTCTGATTCAAATAATTCAACAGGCCACATATCAGTATTTGGTAGTTGTCATGCTGGCTTTTTTTTTCATTCAGAAACTTGTGAAGTTTTTTGTCGGGGGTGAGGGGAATATTTTAATGTTGTACATCTGCTTAAAATAACTGAGCAGTGATATGAAAGCATAAATTCTTGCTGTAGAAGACCAAAGAGGTATTTGTCACTGCTCTGAAGTAAGACTAATTATTTTATATTTTGGAATATAGGTGTTATAGGCCAAAATGTGTCCCCCATGGTAGGCACTCCAGCACCAGGAGCAAGTCCTTTTGGACAGCAGGTGAGTAATTTTTGCATTATTTATGAGGCTCTAAGGCTCACAATCAGCATTTGAGCAACGTCCCAGTTCAGACATGTGGGGATGCATATATGCTTTCCCAGGCAGAACAGAAATTAAATGTTCTGATATGTTTAGAACCAGTTAATATCTCACATTCAGAGAGTTATGTCTGTATTTAATGGTTGAATTGATGTTACACTAAGGAGGTTTGTCCAGTGAGGTAATTTCAGTTATCAAGGCAGTGTTTTGTCTTAATTTTCTACTAAATTGAGTCATTTCAGCATACTGTGAAACTGCTGATAATTTAGGTTTTGTGTGCTTTTTAACACAGAGAGGACACTGCCCATTTTATCAGCTGTTGATGAGTAGGTAAAAAATGTTCATATTTCACAAATTGATGAAACAGATGTTCATTGGCAGTTCCAAATTTGTGAGTTTGGGTAGCTGTGATGATCTGATGTTTCTTCTCAGTGATTAATGCAGATTAACTGTTCAGAACATTTCCAATTTTATTGACTAAATTTTGGCATCATAAAGAGAAATGTGGTTTTGGCTTGAGGGGTGTAAAGAAAGGGAGGGAGAGTGGCTATGCACAGGCAGATAGTGGTAGGATGGGGAGGGGAGTGGTTTTAGCTAAAGGAGAAGTTTAGGTTAGATGCTGGGAAGAAGTTATTTATTCAGAGGCACTGACACAGAGGTTGCCCAGAGAAGCTGTGGCTGACCCACCCCTGGAGTTGTTCAAGGCCACGTTGGATGGGGCTTGGAGTGACCTGGGCTAGTGGAAGGTGTTTCTGCACATGGCAGGGGGTTGGAATGATATGAGCTTTAAGGCCTCTTTCAACCCAGACCATTCCATGATTCTGTGAGTACCAGAAGTCAAGTGGTAAAGTGTTGATGTCATGACATTGAGTTATTCCAGACCATGGGATGTCTATGCTAAGAGTTCTCAGTACTGCTGCTTAATCACAGTGGTAGGAATTCTTCTGTGACTGGGAATTTTCCTGCCTGAGATTTTTGCCTGACAGTGATTCTGTGGAAATAACCCAGTTGTCCAAGGATCTGTGTCAGTTTGGATTAGATGTTCTAGAGTTAAGTTTTGCACTTCACAGACCACAGTATTTCAGATTAAATTTGAGAAAACATGAAATAAAAAGGAGATAAAAGGTGTAATTAAGATTAGAAGAGATATGGTGATGATAACCATAGTATATTTACATAAATCAGAAATATGAACAATATCTGTTGAGTATGAATGGTTGGTTTGCACTTCCTCTCTCTGTGCATCTCCCGGCCAAAGTGGGCGTTTCCAGGGAAATTTTCTCAGGCTTTTGCACATAACCTCAGTTTAAACTCCATTGCTTGAGGATGCCCCGAGGCTGGGGTGTGACCTGTGGGGTGTGACCCCTGGCTGGCTTTGCCTTTCAGATCGGGATCCTGGGCCCGCCGGGCCAGCAGGCGCCCCCGCCATACCCCGGGCAGAGCCCTGCCAGCCAGCCCGTGATGCAGCAGCCCAGCACCCCCATGTTTGTCTCCCCTCCACCAAAGACACAGAGGCTCCTCCATTCTGAAGCCTACCTGAAATACATCGAGGGGCTCAGTGCTGAGTCAAACAGTATCAGCAAGTGGGACCAGACCCTTGCAGGTAAGGCTTTGGGTTCCCCGTTACCCATTATTTTTGCTTTTATAGAAAATGCGAAATAAATCTGCTGTTTGCTTTTTAAAATATATACATGCAATTAATTCCTGAAGACACATCAACAGACTGAGAATATTTGTGTTATCCACAGGCAAATTCCACCAGTGTATAAACCTAAGAATCAATGGTATGGGCTTAAATACTAAGAGCAAAAGTAGAGTATCTGTTGGATCCCAGTAGCCTGGGGTTTTCGAGCTTTCTGTGTTTTCTGGCACTGACCCCCTGGAGAACACTGCTTTTGACCTGAAGCCTTGGAGAAGGCTTCCAAATTTGAGTGATGAAGTTAAAATCACGGGTGTGTAGTTAAACAGAAGTGTGTACTTTCACATGGTAAAGGGTTTTAAATTTGAGATTTTTATAGTATAGTAATAGGTCTGGGACAAGATGGAGGATTTTGGGTGGTGTCTTTTTCAGTGTTCATCTTCCTTCTTCTTCACGGATTTCAGGTAGTAGTTTCTGGTTGGTCAGTCAGTGTCACACTGAGGGTCATGGGAATTTGGTTGTTGGGTTAAAAGGATAAATAATATAGGTTAATATAATAATAATAATATAGGTTAATTCTCTGTAGGACTGTTTAGCTTTAAGAGACCTTGTAGCAGCTGGATCTTCCTTGATTTTCCTCACTACTAGCAGGTAGCTAGAAGTGCTGTTGAACGCTCTGTACTTGTGATAAGATTTAATAAACAACCAAGCCCGAACATGAGAAAATCCATTTCCTTCATGTATTTTTAAATCCTGGCTCTGAGTGAAGGCAGAAGAGACTGAGACAAACCACTATAAGTGGTACAAACTCCCTCCGCTGTTACAAGTATCTTACATTGTAGAGCTGTATTTCCCTTTTTTTAGGCTAAACCAGTAGGTAACTGGCCCGTTTATTGGCTTTTGCAGCACGAAGGCGAGATGTGCACTTGTCCAAGGAGCAGGAGAGCCGCCTGCCCTCGCACTGGCTGAAGAGCAAAGGGGCTCACACCACCATGGCTGACGCGCTGTGGCGCCTGCGGGACCTGATGCTGCGGGACACCCTCAACATCCGCCAGGCCTACAACCTGGAGAACGTGTAGGCACACAGCACTCCTGCCCAGGAGCTCACGGGACAATAGCTGGTTTAGTTACTCGGTGGGAAGAGAGAACCAACAATAATTTGTATCGCATTTTACTGTACATTGCAAGACCATTTTTATATAAGGACACTTTTAATAAGCATATTTCACTTTTTGTTATATTAAGTTGACTTTATCAAATACACGGATTTTTTGCATATGTTTCCTTTGTTTGAATGGCGATTTCATAATTGGTTGAGTGTAGTCAAGGATTCATCTTTCTTATACTTTATTGCTGAGAATCTGATGCCATTGTTTTTATATTAAAAAAAAAAAGGAAAACAAAGTATTTACAGATTGATACAGTGGAATGTGAATTAGTCATAGTTTACATCCTATAAGAATGTGTGTACCTGTGCTTGTGTGTGTGCTGGCCACTTCGGGCAGAGCTGCTCGGGTGTGAACAGGGAGGATGTCTTACAAGAAGCTAAAGGTAAGATGTGCTTTGGCACTAAGGAAAATTGGCATTCCAAGTCAACACTGAGGTGGCTGAGTGGGCCACAGCAGCCCTGGAAATGCTGGTGTGGACGGGACAAGGGTGTCTCGACTGCTCGTGTTGTCCAGTCCTGTGCAGTTATTTAACTGTGTAGCCAAGGCCATTGTGATCCTAAATCAGTAACACAGTCCCTGTGCTGGCAGGCCCTTAGAGGGGAAGTGTTTCATCTGCCATGCCTTGTGCTGGGGGTTCTGCGATGTCCCCACACCCAGCAGTGGGGCAGGGAAGCTCCTTCCCTGAAGGAAGCTTCCTTCGGTGCTGGAAGAGGCTCGCAGAACTCGAAACCAGCCCAGGTCTTGGAAGGTAAGTTAGGGGAGAAAAGTGGACTTGTTCTGTTAGTGAAGTAATGTGATTTTTTTTTTTAAATTCATACATACTCTGTTCATGATTGGGCATTGTAAGACATTTTTGTATGCTTTCTTTAAGTGTATTCATTAACCTTAGTGAAAGTTTTGCAATGCAAATTTGAGTGAAATTTGATGCTTAAATTAACTTGAAAGTAAAATGCTACTGTATGGTATGGTATGTGTGAGGTCAGCATACCCAGTAGATTGGAGAAATAGAGTACTTGCATTGCAGCCTTCAAAGGGTTTGGGTTTGTTTTGTTTTTGGTTTTGTTTTTTTTTTATCTAAGTAAATTAGATATTGACTCTTCTTGCCAAATTTCAAGGTTGTGGCTGCCTTCTGCTAAAGACTTACCTGTCCTCATAACTAACCAACCTTTTGGACTACAAAGTTACTTGTTTAAAGGTAAATCCTTTCATTTATTTAATTTTGGAAAAAGAATTAATACTTTTGGATTGCTTTAAGTAACTGGGAAAGCTCTATGAATTTGGGAAGTCAGCAGGAATGTGGGCACTGCAACTCAGCCCAAATGAACTGATTTACTGATACACTTCATACATGCCAGAGATGTTCATCATGTGGAAATGAGTTCTAAAGTCTGTTAGTACAGAACATTTTCAATTCAGTATATTTGGCAGAAGGTTAAATTAAATATTTTCCTTCAAATACTGGATATCTTGGGGTTTGTTTTGCTGATGTAATTAATACTCATGAGGGAAGTGACACTTGCAAGTATAAACTGTGATTTAATTTTACTGGCCACTTCTTCTCCCTCTCCTATTGCAGTCCTCCAGTCATTGCACAGAATACCCTAGGTAATTACAAATAGGCACTTAAAGACAGTTTAGGTCAGATGTGCAATGGATGTGAAGGAAATGGAACAAAACAACATAGAGGGAAAGGACAGTTTTGAACTCTACAAGTAGCACACCCATGGTACAAAAGAAGAAAATTCTTTACTGGCCTTTGTAAATTACCAATTTTATTTAATAAAGTAGAAATTGAATAGTCTTAGACCACCTTTATAAAATGTGTTTAAGTTACCATAGGTTTTACAGTTTTTAGCCACAAAGATGGGATGTTGAAGTGAATCAGGCAGCAAAATCCTAGTTTTTGAGCATTTGGAAATATCATGGATTGTACTAATACACCACCAGATTCTCCTATTTCTCAGCATTAACAAAAATTACACCAAAGAACTTGGGATGAATTTTAATTAAATTATTGTTTTATTTATTTTCTTTTGAGGACTGGATGGGACTCCCTTTGGAGCCTGTATAACTCAGATGTTTAATTTATCTGAAGGTCAGTGATGAGCAGATGTGCAGCACTGGCTCTCTTTTGCTGAGCAGCTGAATCCCTCCTTTCACTGCTCTTTCTGGCCCAGGAGCGAGAGATTGGAAGTGCAGACAAAACCTGGCTCCTCCCTCAAGGCAGTGCAGAGCACTACCACTAAGCCACTGGGCTGGCCCTGATCAATTATTTTAAGCCTTATTTATTTCAAAATCGTTTCTCTCTATACTGGAGGCATTTCAGTCGATTGCAGTGAAATTTAGGATATAATGGCTACAGTCTAGAATTCAAAACCAGCAAAAGAAACTTTTCTCACTCTGGTTTAAAAAAAAAAAAACAACAAAAAAACCAACATGTCTGTCTGTCTCTTTTTCTCTCTTTGTGGGTGTTTGAGCCCCTCATCTGTTTTTCACTGCCATTCATTGTACTGGCATAAACAAAACTTTCATATTAAAATAAAAGGATGTGTGGGCAATGGTTGGCTTCTGTGAGAGTGGAAAATAGATAAAACTAGGACAGGTATTTTCATAAACCAGTTGGAGACAACTAAGAATTATTTGTTCTCTTCCTCAGTCCTTCCCTTCCATGAGAAAATTTACTGTTTGTGTAAAAATTCAAAACGTTGATGTTGGTGACTTTTTTTCAGCATATGTTTTTGTACCTGGTTTATCCATGCTTAGCTTTTCATTAGATCTTGTACTCCTGAAGGCTGAGCTGCTAACCAGGTTTATAACATGTATGTACCATCACTTTGTTTACCTGAGTCTTTTTAATTTGAATAAAAATAGTTTGCAAAGTGTTTTGGATTAACCAGGTGTGAGTGTTCCATTAAGACTTCTGTTATGATTTTATTTCGAGTAATTCTGGCTGTTGCTGATCCAGATGTTCTCAAGTCCTTGGTACATGTGTGCTTATGTGTGGATAAAATAACCTTTTTCTATTGTTCTGTGTATTTTGAGATGTGCCTGTAGGTGATAAGGACAGTGGTGTTGAAAACTGAACTATAAACGAGCATGAGCAGCGAACCTTGAAAAATCTGTGAAGCATTGGAAACCAGCTGAGTGGAGGTGGTAAGATTGTCAGTCCCAGATGCCCCCTTATTAATTGGTTTGAAAATAAACAACAAACCTTAATCTCATATGGAAGTTAATGTGGTTCAGGACTGTCTTCCATGTAGCTGTTTAATAGAAGAAATTAGATGAGTAAAATGGAAAAATCATCTTTTACACAATTAAATCAGAACCAAGGATAGAAATTTTGTGTACAAACTGCAGGAAAAATTAAGTGATAGGAACCTCTCAAGGTGCCTGGCATAAAATTTACAGAGAGCTATTTAAGCAATCAGAACACAGCATTATTTAATTAACACACATCCATGTTTTCAGCCTGGGGGATAAATGCTGCCTTTCACACAGGCTGCCAGCTTCACAACACTTCTGCCCTTCTGTTGCAGTTGCCCAGAGGAAACTAATCATCCTCCATGTCTTATTTTCTCAGTCTGAGATAATAAAGATCAATCATAAATGTACTTAGCTCCCTCTTGGCTGTAAGTGCACAAAATTGCTGAATCCTCTGCTGAATTCCCTGCAGAAGGAAGTGGTGTGCTCAGCCCTGGGCTGGCAGGGCTGGAAGTGGAAGCTGTGACCCTGGCTCACTGCAGCAGCCTGGAACAGCCCCACGGTGTTCCCTGAGTGCCGAGCCAAAGGAGAGCTCTTGCTTCCTCCCTGTTCCCTTTGCCACAGCAGATGGATGGGGGAGCTGGAGGATGGGAGGGAGATAGGGATACGAGAGTCAGAGAGTACTGGGGAAGGCAAAGAGCACAGAATTAGGAGTCAGCAGGAACAAAACTGCAAAACCAAATGAAGACTTTGGTTGTTGAAGATGGGGTGCAGTTTAAAACTGATACTAAACCCCCTAGTGTGCTCAGCTGTGGAATGGGCTGGAATTTTGGAATGGGGAGTTGCAGCTATTCTGATTTCCAGCATTAGTGAGAGACTGGCAAAATCTAAAAATGCCAGAGGGTCAGCACCAGCAAACACACTGACGATTGGAGGGAGACTGCAGCTCAGATTTCTAAATGTTAAGCTTCATGTTCTGTCATAACAGATCTGTGTTGCCTGAAATGGTACTATGCCAACTCAAGAGGATTTTATTCCTGCAGCAGTCACCAGGATCAGTGACACAGAACTCCCTGACACCAGACATCTTGTGAGTGACTGCAGCCTCTCTCCCTTTCTGTTTGCCTGGCTGGACACATCCCAGAGGCTTTCTGGATGTGCCTGATGCTCTCAGCTGCCAATGGGAAACAGTCACTGCAAAACAAGCAAGAGGTCTGAAGTGAGAGCTGGGCTTGGCTCACAACTGTCTGTGGAACACTGCTACTCTTACAGGAGTCCTTAAGGGAAGCCACAGGAAGTTTTCACATCAGGCTCCTGAGTCCTTAGAAATAACTAGGGCACAGGGCTCTTGCTTGAAAAAAACCCCATGTATTGCAAAGCTTATTTGTTTTTTGAAAACAAGCACAAGAGAGTTCCAAAGGGCTCAAGAAATAAAATCAGATGGAGCTAAAGCTCAGCAGCTTCCAAAATCTGGCTTTTTTATTATTGCTTTATTCTTTAATGTACTGCTATGGTCAGGATTGACTACAGTGTGATGATCTGTGACTGCAAAAAGCAGCTTGTTCACAAGGTTTTGGGCTCTACCTTGGAACTAAAGTCAAAGGTTCTTATTGTGAACTAGAGGCCTTCCTCAAGTGATTGACTTGCTGCTCAGTTAAAATATGATTTGACTTTATATGAATTTCTATAATTTTATTCTGTCAGTTTTTATTCCTTGAAAACACAAGTAGCACTAATCCTCCAGACCAAGTCCTTGAAAGGCACAACACAGAGGGCTCCCCTTTGTTTGCAAGTGGACAACCTTCACCTTGACCTTTACAGAGCTGCCCCTGTCTCTGCAGTTGAAGACTTAGGCTGACAGGAAACTGCACAGAACACCTGTAAGGGCACAAACTCCCTCGGGATTGGCTTTAGGCTGATCTTAAGAATTGGCTTCTTTGTTGTACCTTCAGCCTGATCCCTACCCTCAGAAATTAAGCAATTGTATCAATATAGGATCCTCAAAAATTACAGTGTCACTGTGCAGGGAGCAGGTTCTGCTGGGACACAGCAGCCAGCCCTGTTTTCCTGCCTTGGGAACAGCATTCCCACCCCAGGACTCAGGGGTTGCTCTGGCCTCTGTCAGACGTGGGCACTTTCCAACCACTGTGGGCTGAGCAAACACTGAGCAGTAAATCTGTGCTCTCTTAAAATTGTGCCATATTGGAAAGAAAACAAATCAGCTGGCAGAGCAGCTCCTGTAAGTACAAAAGAAACTAACTCAAAATTACAATTTCCATTATGCTGAGATGGATGCACCACAATGTTTCTTTCCCACTGCTCTTGTCACAAGGGAGGTGTTTCACCAAGCAAACAAATCCAAGAGCCAGACTGTTTACTCAGTTTAGTTTATTTAGATACACTAAGCAAACATTAAATTAGTGGCAGAGGCCCAAATACAATGAAATTTTCACTTCATTTAAATACAAATATTACAGATATGGAAGAAAAAAACTGCCCAAATCCTCTGAGTGTATTACACAAACGTGTGGATCACAGTTCATCCTGCAGAGCCAGTATCTTCCCCCACCATCAACGTGGCAGTGCTGCTGCTTTGGCACTTTAACTGCGGAAGCACTCAGGAGCTCTCCCTTGAAGAGTTTCAGCTAAAATTCCCCTTTCTCCATCTTTGCCTCATACTGTCTTTCAGATTGTTTCCTACGGTAAACATCATCTGCAGAAAAATATGTTTTATATTAGAGTTTCCCCAGTGCAAGATTGTGTTAAATACATGAATCCTGTCATCTCTTTTTAAACTTTTCAATCCAAACTTCTCTTGCAGATGCTGACTGACACAGGCAGCTGGAAATTCAAGCCAACAGAAATCCTTATTGACACTTAAAATAGCTCATGTTCTCTCTCCCATACAGGCTAAAGTTTTTCCTGTAAGTCCCAATGAAATGTTTTTCTAGGAAAACTAAGTTTCCAGTGCAAAATAATTGTTTCTTGTCTACTTTCCCACAAGGGTAATTAAAATTACAAATGCCCTAACGAGCTGAAGGGAGATTAAATAATAGGCATGAAGTCAATGCCTGAGGGCTTCCAGCCTGACTTCAGTAGTCTTTTTTATATAAGCAAAATACAGGTATTCCCACCTCCATGGTCTTCCCAGCCATTCTTCCTGCCTCCCCGCTCCCGAATACCACATGAAGTTGAGCTGATCCTTTCAGTGAAGAACACAAACATTTCTAGCAGGGTTTATTAAAGGGAGGAATGTCACATTAGAAATAAATGCTTTGACTTACATAAACTAAATTCCATTAGCCAAGTTTTCATGAGCCAT
The DNA here is from genome assembly GCA_013397075.1 of Rhabdornis inornatus. Lineage (NCBI taxonomy): Eukaryota > Metazoa > Chordata > Aves > Passeriformes > Rhabdornithidae > Rhabdornis > Rhabdornis inornatus. The sequence goes on from VWZS01006642.1 coordinate 463,814, forward strand.
TTTCATACTTATTTTTTAAGTTGTAAAAGTTACGTTTCAGATGACGCCACACCTCTGCTTAAATGCTGGCAAACCTCATGAGTCTTTTTCAATCATTGCAGAATAATTTGAGTTGAGATGAACCTTAAAGGTCACCCCGTTCCATCCCCCTGCCATGGACAGAGACACTTTCTGCTAGACCAGTTTTCTCCAGCGTGGCCTTGGGCAGAGCAGCCACAGCTTCTCCGGGCAACCTGTGCCAGGGCCTCAATCCTTTGAGGAAAGAATTTTTTTTCTAATATCCAATCTAAATGTACCCTCTTTCAGCTAAAATTTTATTCAGTACTCTAAACCCAGGATTTTTGTTTGTTCCTGCTGGGGAGGCAGAGCCGGAGGTGCCCCATCCTGCCCGAACAGGAGCAGTGTATGGCCGCAGGTCGGAGCCCGCCAGGTGCGGGCCCCGCTGACCCCGCGCTGCTGTCACAGCACCCCGCACTCACAGAAGGTCTCCTTGCCGAAGCGGACGTTGATCATGAACCACTCCATGGCTCCGCCGAGCACGAAGAAGAAGGGCAGGAACCTGTAAAAGCCAAAGCGCCGCTGCCCGGGCACCAACCTCAAAAGGCGCTTCAACCTCTCGCTGACCAGCATGGCCGGGCGGCACCGGCGCCTTAGCCCTTCCCGGGTGGAGGAGAGAACAGAGAAGGGCGTGTGAGAGGCGGGACGGGACGTGCCGCAGTCACACGGTGGCCGCAGCCGGTGGCGAGCGAGGAGAGGCCCTGGCCCGAGCGGGCCCCGTCCCACTCCCCGCGGCCATGGCGGCCCCTCGGCCCCCGCCGCCCCCTCCCCTGAGGCGNGTGCCCCGAGGCTGCGGCGTTCGGCGGGGCCATGGCGGTGGTGGCCTCGGCAGCGCTGCGGAGGGGCAGCGGCGCGGCCCCCTGGCTCCTCTCCGTGGCCGTGTCCTGCCAGAGCTGCCGGCACAAAGGCACCGGGGACGGTGGGCACGGGCAGCCCCGGGAGCAGCACCCGGCGGCCCCCGGCAGAGTCGGCGGCCAGCCTGTCCCGGCCGAGGGCGCTGACACCAAGACCTACCTGTGGGCCAGGTACCACGAGATGAAGAAGCTGGTCTACGGTAAGGGGGCTGCCACGTCCTGCCGCGCCGGCCTTTTCATCCTTTTTTTTTCTTCTCTCCTTTCTCGTCTTTGCATCTCAGTGCCTTTCCCCGCCCGTGCTGTGCAGCTGCCGGATCAGAGCCTTTCTCCCTGGCCATGCCATCCACATCATCCATCGCCCGCGGCTCTCTGGGATGGTTTTAATTTCACTGAAATAAACTTGATCTTCCTCTCCCCGGCCTGGGCTTCCTTCTGTGCAGATTCCCCGACTGGAGTCAGCGTTGCAGGACATGCAGGGTAGATGGGACTTTTCATAACTAGCCTCCTTATATCGTGGGCATTGCCATGGCAAATGGTCTAAATGAAGGGCTTGTAGACTTCTTCTCCAGTTTGCTGTTGGCTGGCATGCGNGCGCGAGGGCTCCGCGCGCGGCCGCACAGGAGGACGCGCCGAGAGCCCACGTGACCCCCAGTGCCTCGTCTGATTGGCCGGGGCGGGGGCGGGGCCTGGCGTGAGGGCGCCGTGAGGGCCCCGGCCCCGCCTACCTGGCCCCGCCCATCCCGGCGCGGCGCGGCCCCTCTGGGCGGGNGTAAGGGGGCTGCCACGTCCTGCCGCGCCGGCCTTTTCATCCTTTTTTTTTCTTCTCTCCTTTCTCGTCTTTGCATCTCAGTGCCTTTCCCCGCCCGTGCTGTGCAGCTGCCGGATCAGAGCCTTTCTCCCTGGCCATGCCATCCACATCATCCATCGCCCGCGGCTCTCTGGGATGGTTTTAATTTCACTGAAATAAACTTGATCTTCCTCTCCCCGGCCTGGGCTTCCTTCTGTGCAGATTCCCCGACTGGAGTCAGCGTTGCAGGACATGCAGGGTAGATGGGACTTTTCATAACTAGCCTCCTTATATCGTGGGCATTGCCATGGCAAATGGTCTAAATGAAGGGCTTGTAGACTTCTTCTCCAGTTTGCTGTTGGCTGGCATGCGGAATCGCGGTATTTGGACTAGGACAAATAGATGGGGATGCTGAGTGAAAGGGCGACGAGTCCAAGTCGCCACTGGCACAAGGGTGAGCCTGGAGAACACTGATGCTGCAGCTCCTGGGATGGGTCCTGGTCCTGAGCTCAGTTTGTGTTCCACGTGTTGCACCTTTTGCTCATAAGTGCGTTTTTGCTTCTCTGACTAAGAAGTTACCTGGCTCTGTCGGGAACTTTGAAATCTTGCCAAGAGAGGAGAAAACTCAGACTCCTCGCCAAATCTGTTTGTGTGTAACACAGGATTGTGGTCTTTTTGGCAGCAGGAGACCTCCACTGTATTAAACTCTCCTAAAAATAGGTTTAATGACATGAGGGCAGGGAACTTTTTCCTGTTGGTTCCTTGATTCTTGGAGTGCTGAAGGTAAGCACTGTAGAGAGCTAGGAAGTGTGAGTTTGTGCCTGCTCTTACAGAACTCTCCCTTAGCTTTTGTTTACCTAGGGCTTGGATGAGGGCGGCAGTCAGCCATAGGCATCTGGAAAAACTTTCTCCCTGTTCTGAGACCGGCAAGGTCTGTCATTCCTTCCTCCCTCATCTTCCAGTCCACTGGATTTGGCATAAAATCTCGAGTCCTTCATGAGGCACAAAAGTAAGGGAATTGGCTGCTGATCCATGAGGTGCTCAGCCTGCTGCATTCCAGGATGAGAGCTCCTTTCCCAGCGCTGATGAAGGCAGTACAGATGCTGGCAGAGGACTGGAGCTTTAGTAATACCCTCCAAGACTGAGTTGGGGTTTTAGCCCCACCGCTTGAAATGAATTCCAGTTTGCAATGCTTGTATTGCTGTTTGGACCTTGCTATCCTCTAAGGCATTTTTTTCTTTTCCAGAATGGGATTGAAACCATAAATGCAGATGTGTGTTAATAGGCTGTGTCACAGTCTCTTGGCAAAATGATTTTGCTACGTGAGATTGTGAAGTTTGTGTTCACATAACTCTGTTGTGATGCAAGAGATGCAGTTATTAATTGAAGTGGAACAGTAATCACCAGGAGTAAATGCAAAACGAAGCCAGGTGAAGTAGCCCAAATATTACAGAGTGGACTCTTCACAAACCTTCAGGTAGCCATCAGATATGTTGAATAAGGCCCTCATTTGTTTAAAGAGTTGCTCCCCAAACTAAAATTTCAAGACTGTGCTGTTATTCAGATTTTGTCAGGAAGAGACAGATTTGGCCCAAGCTGGTTTTAATTGTTGCTTTGATGACTAAACAGTCGTGCAGAATGTGGCATCAGTCTGTTCCTTCGTGCTTGATTTCTCACTCTGGTGTGAAGGTGAATGTCTGTGCTTGGCTTCTCAGTATTGCCCAGCACTGAGTTTGGGCAGACTCCTGTGGTGCCTCCTTCTCCTTCCCACTCTGGAATGCCACCTTTGTACAGTCCCTTGGCAATACAGTTATTGCCACTGGTTTGGAGAGAGGTCTCTGCCAGGAGAATTCATTGTGTGTTTTCAGACCAGCACTTGCTTAGGACCAGATCCATAGAGCATTTTTGCATGAAAAATTCTGACTGCGTTGGACAGGGCAGGATGTGCAGGACGAGTTTCTGTGCAGTAAAGCTCAGCAGTGGTGCAGGTTTGGGGCCAGAGGCACAAGGAGTTCTCAACTCTGTATAAACACATCTGTGCTCTGCCAGGCTGGAGTGTGGTGACACAAATGGCAGCACAATGTAGCTACACAAAGAGTGCCTCTGAGGTAAAACCTCCTCTCAGTGCTGACTCAAGAGAAACCATTCTCTTCATTATTCCCTCTGCCTATTGCAACACTGACTCTTATGACCAAATTTCATTACCTGTAAAATTTTGAGGCTAAAATTTTGAGGCACTTACTGTGCTTTTTTTTCCCTTTGGCAAAAGGAGAAGTACATTCACGTTAGTCAGAGGGATGGAGTTGAGCAAGACTTGCTGTTTTCTGTTCTGATAAATGTCAAGGAAGGCTGATAAGCTCTCTCAGTAATCTTTGAAGTCTTGCACTCTAGGAAACATCCAGAGTCCCCTGAAACAAGGGGACTGCCAAGACAGTGATGCTTTGGCTATAAGCAAATGTTTGCTTTTTCCTAGGTGTTCCAAATCTGTTAACAGTAGCTGCACTAGCTCAGCTTTTCTAGGGAACTTTTACACTATTTGCAAACTTCTTGCCTCTGCATGACAAGCTTGAGCATGGTTAAATGTGAGAACAGCCAGAACTGGAAGAGTGACCAGTTATGTAAACTTCCCATTTCTGCTTTCTTGGATATAACCCATTTTTTCTTGTGAAGAACTCTTATATCATTTCTCTAGTGCCTTTGTATATTTTAAAAATGTAATTTTGGAATGAAATTATATTTTTAATATTGTTTTTAGTTAATGTAGATTTAATTGGCAGGAAATCCCGAAGTATTTAGGCATAATGACATAAATCCAAGGTCTGAATTTAAATGGTCTTTATATAGTATTTTTCCCTTCCTACCCTATTGGTGAAGGATCTGCTTTGGCTGATGGGAGTGCTTTGCAGGAAATGGCACAAAATAACACTTCAAGAGGATAAAGAGGTACTTGGAAGGGAGGAAAACCGGCAGTTTGTCTTTAGAAAGCAACTTAGTTTGAACAAGGGAAACTTTCTGATTCGTGAAGAACACGGAGGATGATGGCCATCTGCTTCTCTGTACGCTTCTTTTCCCTGCTTGTCTTAGGAAGAAATTAGTACAGATGTCTGCTCTGTTGGGTTCTGGGAGTACAAAGGGTGTGAGAGATGCGGGTGAGTTGCCTTGTTTGTGTACAATTCTTCACTAACACGCTGGATCTGAGGCTGAGGAACAGGAGTTTCCTGCAGGATGTTGTTGGCACCCCGGGAGCTCAGAAAAGCAGGAGACGTGCTTGGCACCTCCTGCCCAGAGCGTTTTTCACATCAGAAGGGGCCAGATGGTGTCTCTAGTGGCTGCTCACAGTTAATTATCTGCTTTTGTTTGCATCTCTGCTCTCCTGTTGGGGATTGAGGGTTATTGCTTTCTAACAGTGTGGGTTATTGCCTGGGAAGAGACTCCTGTACTCCCATGGAGACACTCTGATTTCAGCAGCTGTCCAGGCTCTCACAGTGGGAAGATGAAGGAGAATGTTGTGTGTTTACTTTGTGTTTACACCTAGGTGTAAGGGATGCACCAGATCAAACATGCTTTCTTGTGGTCTGCCTTTGCTGCTGAATTTCCTCATGTGCCGTGGGCATGCAGGCACTCCCCTAAAAACTGTTGGAGTTGCAAACAGGAGCAAATTGTGCAAGCAGGCAGATTTCTGGAGCTGCATCCAGTGCAAGAGCAGCTTCTTCCACACCGTCCTCCGATGTGCTCACACTGCTTCTCCCTGAGATCAGACTTCCTGGGTGAAGTGCTGAGTAAACATTGACTAACTGATACTGCCTGCCTTTCTAGTTAGGACCCAGACAGAAGGAGTAGTTTGGATTATTATTCTTCTTTAATAACCAAAACTGGTCTTCATTTTGTTTTGTGTGGTTGTTTAATTTATCATATCTGTCCAGCAAACTGTTATGGTGTCTTGGCAGAGGAAAAGCAAAAGTTATTGTTGTTGAAAAATGGCATCTTCGTGAGCTTCTGGTGGGTGTCTGTTTTGATTTGACAATTGCCAGGAAATCTGAGACAAAGATCCCTGGCAGATTACGTGTGGAGTGTCAGCAGAGCAGCAGCGCCCAAGCCTGTAGCCCAGGACCTGAATAAGGATTGGTAACCACTCAGGAAGTTATCTTTGAAAAACAAACAAACAAACAAAACACCACAAAAAAGCAAACCAGACCCCCAAACAAAGACAATTAAATCAAGCTTCTTGAAACCTGGCTCAGTAACCCTGAGGCATGTCTGGGCTCTTGTATTGAAACTGATTTTGTATGTGCTCCCAGGTTGTGTCTTTTCCCTGCTGTAGCTGGAGCCTGCATGGAGACTACATGAGTTTAAGGAGATGGGGACCTGCAGCTCTGTTGAGGAGGGTGCTGCAAAAGGACATTTACACTGAGACAAACATGCATCATTAATCTCTACACTGAAGCTCAGAGATTTCTTCCTTCCCAGAAGAGCAGTGACTTTGAAACTACTGTAAATTCACGATGTAGGGTGATGGGGTAGACAGAGCAAGCTGTGAGTTGTGAGTGATGTGGGATAGGAAACACAGCAAGGAGATGTGTGGTGCTTGTGGAAATGAATGTAGGGAACACATTATGTTCCATAATGTGTAAATAATTTTGGCTGTTGTGCGCATCCTTTTTCAGCGCTTAGGAGGTAAAAGAGAACATGCTGTTTAAGTGAGTGACAAAATATGGGTGGGGAAGAATGACCAGGGCAAGAGGCCATCAGGGGACAGCAGAGAGGCTCTGTACCTTGGGGCTGGCAGGGAGGAGCATTGCTTCGCTCAGTGGGTCTAAATGTACTTCATAAATTGTGCTGTGGCACAGTAACTGCTTATGCTTCTGATCACAGATAGAACCTTCTTGGTGAAGCTCAGAGTGCCCTGTCCTTGTTACAAAATCCTACTGCTCCCTTAGCTTTTTCTGATGGTATTTTTGCAAAAGTTGTGGCTGGCATGTGTGGTTGAATCTAGAAGATTCTCTTGTCTTCTGTGAAAAGAGAGGTGGGGTTCAGGCAGTGGTATTTTGTGATGCTCTGAGGCTATCAAAATGTGTTGTCCTGAATCTGACAGTGGAAGGGGAATGTTGGGAGAGCTTGACCTCTCTGTAGGGACACTGTAGCAGCAAGCTGGGTGCATGTCATAAAAAGAAAAAAGTGTTTTAATAGGAGAGAAAAGCCCTGCACATTTCCTCTGAGATGTGATTAAGGTTGTGTCATCATTTTCCTTGTAAGGAAGAAAAATAACACCCAGCAAATCCCAGTGTAAGCTTAGGAAAAGGTCTTTCCACAAGTTGACTGGAGGTGAGGACAGGAAATGGAACTCTGTTTATTTATGGTGCAAAGAGCATTTATGATGAAAGTTGTGATCATCTGGATCTGTCTTGGTTTGAAAGACAGGTGTCTGCTAAGGAAGGCAGGAGCTTCTTTTGAAATGGAAAATGTAAAACCCCTCTCTCCAAATTATTATAATTTTGAAATTAAGGAGCTCTTAGGCAAAGATGTGGGAATAGGAATAACAGTTAATTACTAGGAAAATTAAAATAAAAATGCAGTAATACAAAAAACCAAAACACTGACAGAGTCAGAATACAACCTGACACTCAGTCAGTCAGGGTGTTGGTAGCAGTCTGATTAAATGGTGGCTGCATCCTCCTGCAGTGACAGATGTGGTTCTGTTGAAGCAGTGGTCCTGTAGAAGGACACAGTTTTCCTCTGAAGGTCCAGTGGTGGTGTAGAAGAGTCTGGTTTTCCTCTGGAATCCAGTGGAAAAAGGCTGCTCTGATGTTCCAAAGCTCAGATTATATTCAGGTAGGAAATGCTTGGCTCTTCTCCCTGGGTGGAGCATCTCCAATGGGATGATGTAATTTTATCAGTCATGCAGTGAGACTCAATGGCCCATTAACAGGAGATATCTTCTTGGGGGAAGGATGGGTTCTGGCCCCACCTGGTGTCAACAGGTGATGATAGAATACATACTTTTGGTTACATCCTGCATTGCAACCCAAGACAGAATCCTATTTACATTTCCCATCTTTTAAAATCTCAGTGGAAATGACTTGGACTGCATCTGCTCTCCTAAGCCTCTTCCAGGAACTTTGCCACCAGGAGAGCACTGACAGAGAGCTTTTGTTCCTGGAGTGTAGCCAGTAAGTCAGCCCTCCTGCCTTAATATACTGCTTTATTTTCTAGCAATTCCTCTCCACACGATCTGGTGGATTGTATTTGAAGGCCAAATGGAAGTCAGTTAGGAGAGGAAGATGGGTATGTTTTGTAACACAGTAGTTTTTTTTCCCCTGAGAAAGAAACATTTTGAAATATTTAATCTATTTCTTTGGTTACCTTTCTGAATTAGGGCTCACACTTCAGACTTTTGCCTAAATTCTGTTATAATTTCAGAAAAAGTCTTTATTGGAGCGGGCTGGTATCTCTTTCTAATAATACAATTTTTGTCCCAGACACAGGTGGAACTTGGTTTTATAGCAAGGAAGCACTAAAGAACCAGGACAGGGGTTTTGCTAAAAGCCAAAAGTTAAGGTAGGAAAAAAAAAAATCCTATCCACTGATGCTGAGTAGGCTCTGGAAAATGCCTGCTCTTCTTCTATCATTCAAAGAGAAAATGACCCATCTTTGAGGAGGGAGGAAATGTCTCCTTCCCCTCTGTCCCCCAATGCGGTTGTGACCAGGCAACCTACTACAAGGAACTATTTTTATTGTCCTTTCTTGCAAGGGACAGTTCTCATGGAGCGGGAAGCCTGTGGGAAGATCTGTTCCTGCCTCTCCCATTACAGTGGAACAAAAGCTCTCCTCTCTGGACTAGCTCTGGGAAGAGATCTATATATAGGTAGTTTAGCTGTTTGGTCACTAAACCTCATTTTCTCAGTGGTCTGGGGAGCAAAGTGTTACTCCTAAGCATCTTGGACAGTAACCCTGCTTTGCAGTGACCACGTGCAAGGACTGAGCTGTGTCCACAGCTGTTTATCAGAGGAAAGCAGATAGCTTGTTGCTATCACCATTGCATGCTCCAGGAGCATAATTTAGTGTGGGGTATTTTGTACATGTAGGTGTTTGTACAGTACTTTAGTTTTTCTGCCCATTAATACAAAAATTGAAAGAGTCCTAATGGTACTTGCACGATTTCTCTGTGAAGTCTGGTTGCCTCTGTGAGAAACAAAAAATGCCAAAAGACAAACATCAAAATTTCTGATTTGGAGTAACCTAGACTTTTCCATGAGGAGAGTTAGCCTGTTTACTTATGAGAGTTCTAAGTGAGGGGTGTGTGTTTTTCTGGTGATTTATCACATTGAAGCCTGCAGAAACTGCAGCTGCTCTGAGACAGAAATTTGACACTTCAAAACCTCGGGTCTGCTTTGCTTCATGTAGGCCAAAGACCAGGGGCCATTGTTTTGCAGCTTCCTGACACAAAAGGTCGGTCTGACTATGCAGATGGATGGAGAGCATTATCTCCAGGTGCAGCCAGAGGTTTCACAGTGTGTTTTTTCACGGGGAGATTATTGGAGTGAGCTAACAGCAGCAGCCTTGGACAGCAGCTCTGTGCTCTTTGCTGCTGCTGTAAGGTCCAGAATGAAAAGTCTAAACTTCAGTAATGCTCTCAGTTTCTCTAACCTCTGCCCTTTTCTTTCTCTTAGATCTCCTTCCACCAGGGGTCTGCAATCTCCTCAACCCCGCTGCCATCTACGCTAACAATGAGATCAGCCTGGGAGATGTGGAAATCTATGGCTTTGACTATGATTACACATTAGCACAATATTCTAATTTACTACACTCCATGATTTTCAACACTGCCAGAGACATCCTAATAGAACAATTCAAGGTAATGAGGTGCTAAGAATTTCCACTCAATTAAGCTTGCTGCTGTTTTTGCAACACCCCAGACATGCTTGTGCAGGCATTGTGCACACATGTCAATTACTTGATGTATTGAGATAAATTTCATATTTCACAATCTTTGATTGCAGAATTAATTTCCTTTGAGATAATTTAACATGATGTACATTCCTGAGGTTTGATAAATGTGGAATTTGATAAATGTGGCTTTTTTAGTGTAAAAAAGCCCTGGTCAGCTGTCCTCAGCTATGGAAATAATGCCTACAGGATTGCTGGTTGGAGGTGCACATGGTGGCTAAACATAAGCCATGGGCCAACACTGAAGCTATGCAGGACTTGGCATGTGCTGATTGATGGGATGATGCATGTCCCAGAACAGACACCCTGTTTGCAATGGGTGACTGCTTATGCATTTTTTCTCATTGTGACTCTGTTTAGAGGGGTTCTGCAGTGCCAGTCTTTGCCAAATATATGCATTGAGTGAATCTTATGAGAAGTGTCCTCACTGAATCTGATGCTTTTTCACTACTGTCCCTTATATGAGAAAAACTAGTTTTGGGTATCCTGATTCTTTGTCTTACTCCATTCATCCACTTGCTTTGCTGAAGGGGCAAAATTAGGCAGGACTAAATTATTTTTTTTGATTAGCTGGTGCTTATGCTTTAATGATGTCACTGTTTGTCTTCCCAGTATCCAGAAGGGCTTGGGAAGTATGACTACATTCCAGGGTTTGCCATACGTGGACTTCACTATGATGTACAAAAGGTAAGCTGTACAAAGTTCGCTCTCCTGGGCTTTGTCTTCCACTGTTATGTTTTTAGTGGAAATAGTTTATGTCATTGCTTGCAATAACATCTGTCACCAAATGACCAGTGGGTCTGTGTGGCTGTGCTTTTCACTGCTTGAGTTCTTCCCCAAGGAAGGATGTCTGTTGTGCCAGCCTGGCCTCCAGCAGAACGGCACATTCTAGCAAAGGCCTCTGGTAAACAGCCTTGCCAATTTAAAAGTCAATTAATTCCACAGGCTAATTAATAGAAAACGGAGCTTGTTTATGTGATCATTTCTGTCTTTCAGGAAATTTAAACAACAAAACTCAATCCTGCATCTACAAGTACTTGCCAGGAGCAGAGGCATAATGTCTTATTCTAATAATAGAAATGACTTGTCAGGAGAATACTTTAGGAAGCCTTCCCCACCCCCCACCCCAAATAATAGGACTGACTGGAATGAGATCCAAGCTACTTGAGATGCATACTTCTTAGGAACACAGGCAAGCAGAGGGCAGGCATTAGCTTTAACCCTTTTCAGTGCTTTGGCCCCATTCCCTGAAAGCCTGATGCCCAGTGATGTCATACTGGCTGCTGCAGCCAGGCAGTCAGGTGGAAGCACAGCAGAGAAAGTTGCTTCATCAAGGTAGCTTTCTTGTACATTGAGTTTGAGCAAATTCAGGGAAGCAGGCAGTGCAGGCTGTGATGTGTATGCTGTTTTCCAGCAGGAGGGAAAAAGAGAATGGAAGAAAAACCTATAGAGATTTTCTGGTTTTTGTCCTAACTGTGGAGACAGCATGGCAGCAGACCACTCATGCCTCTGGCCTTACAAAGCAAGAAGTAGATCTGTGGGAAACCGAAGGTTCTTTCTCTGTTTAAATCTTTGGCTGCTATATCTGAGAAACACAGGCGAGTGGCCTGGCCAAGCAAAGCACCCTTTGAGTTTGTAGAAAGTAGAGAACTCTCTTTTCTCAGGATCAGAGTTTGCAAAGCACACAGAAATCTGGATGGTGCCTGTCTAAGTAAAACTTCCAGCACATTTGCCTGCACTCCTGATAGATTGCTGGGAGGTCTGCCCACAGTGTAACAAGATGCTCTGATGTGGAATCCTGATGAAAGAAGTTTGATGCCGTGTTCCTTGTGCGAGCTGTGGAGTGATGTGGGTTTAGTGTGAGGCTGCTTTCCATACCCAAGGACTTGTGTTACAGCTTCAGAATGATGGATGGAGAAGAATGGCTCATCATTAGGGGAGTCTGATAGTAAAATTGCAAAGAAGGTTCTGTTATCTGCCTGGTGTGCTCCTGAACATCTTTCCTTCAATGTCTACTGGGGAGGGGAGAGCTCTTCTGTTAGGAAAATGACTGAGTGCAGCTATGCTCCGAAGTAAAACTTTCCCACTTACTTCTGCTTAAGATAAATGTGGAGGGAAATAGATCTGTGCACACAAAGCTCCTTTGGAATATGTGTTTTCTTGATGGGGGATAAGCATAGACTGTCTTGAGTCACAGAAATATTGTTATCCCTGTTTTTCAACTGCATCCCTGTCTACAAACTGGGGTGTAACAGACTTCGGCTCATAGAGAGATTGTCTTTTGCCAGAGAAGCCGATAAAAAGTATGAATAAGTGTGTGTAAAAGTAGCTAGAGAATAAGTGCTGTCTAAAGTGCATAGATGTGGGATGCTCATACTCAACTTTATTTTCAGAATGTCAGTTGTGTGGAACTTTAATAAGGTCTCAGTGTAAATTTTAACAATAACCCAATTCTAACAGTAAATATCTATCCCTTTTCACAGAGTCTTCTCATGAAGATTGATGCTTTCCATTATGTCCAGCTGGGGACTGCATATAGGTCTGTCAGTTCTGAAAATAACTTTCTAAATGCTTATATATGCAAAAATGGATTTCTACATCTGATTATATGTTCGTGGTATATGTTGTTCTGCTTCTTTCCTGAGCAGAGCACAGCCTTGTCTGGCTCATCCTGTTTGCTCTTGCTTCAAATGCTTAGCTGGCTTATAATTGCAGGGAGTTATTTTTTCTCAAGCATTTCAAGCCAGGTGTGGGTGGGAAGACCTGGAGCTTTTTGTGATGGTTACACCTCATGCAATGGTTAATACACACGTACACTGTGTGGTGTTTTAGCTGCAGCTACAGCCTGGCTGGGTTAGCAGCTGAGAGCAAACAGAGCCAATATGAAAGGGCTCCTCTGTATGTGGTTCACACATGGGCTTGTCTTTTCCAGTCAGGAGTGTATCCCAGCAATGCTCTGCTGTGCCTGGAGAGTGATCTAGGTGTGCAAATTACATCTTAAAGCAACACAGACATGCCAATAAAGTAATAATTAATCAGAATTTGGTCTCACTTTAAGTCCTGGATTGTCCTATTTTTCCTTCAGTTCTCCAAAAAAGCTGGGTATATGTTGGAATAAGTGGCTGAAACAGTGCAGAGCAAATTTTTCTCCTAAGAGTTGTGAGGCTGGAGACTGAGAAAACACCTTGCTCCGGAGAGGAATGGGGTTGGTGTGTAAGAAGTAGTAATTTATAAATATCAATAGCAAATCTCCTGTGAATCCTATGTTGTATTTCCTGAGCATGGAAGCCAATGTGTTTTTTTCCTTGATCTCTGCCCTTTTGCTGTTAAGCTTCAGTTACAGTAAACACTCTAAGAATATTAAGAAGGGAGTTTCATAACCAGAGAGAATTGGCTGCTTTGAGTGCCAGCTTATGGGGTGGGGGGACCAGAGGTTTTGTACTGCCCCATATTTTACTTCAGCTTCATAAAGAGATTTTTAGTGAAAACACGTTTTAATTTTTTTTCCCTAGTGTCCTTTTGTAACTATCTCTTTTGGAGTGTCCTAAACTCTGCTTTGCTGTTGAGCACAACTGAGGCAACATTTAACTTCTTAGATGCTGTATCATAACTGAGTAGAAAAGGAGAAAGGGAAAGTTGCTGACTGCTTGAGCAGTCAGTCATCAAAATTGTGCAAGAGGCAAAACCTGCAGCAGTCAGATAACCTGATGTTATGAGCTGCACAGATCAGCTATACTCCTGTTTCTGGTGTATTTGGGGAAAACAGCCTTATCTGTTGAATGGTCTTAGTCAAGATCTTGTTCTGTTTAGGAAAACTGATTAAGAAGGAAATCCCATTTTCAGCAAGCCCTTTTCCTACACCTTTGCATTAAAGGTGATGTATCTCATGGGAGCAACATCTCCAAACCAAGTTAGTTTACCCAGTGCTGCCCAAGTCAGGTCGTGGGGCTGATTTGGTGGGGCAGTCCTGTCAGCAAATTGACAGCAGACAGAGAAGCCTCTGGACTCCGTTGGAATGTGGATAAAATCCCTCAATTAACTTGTAGAAGCAAACGAGGTATCTGAAGAATGTTTTGGGAAAGATTTTATGGGAATCTTTAGATCTGTCGGGCTCTCTGCCTGTCTCATTTGAGCAGGATGAATTTCTGAGTTTTAAGAAAGAGCCTGTTTGCCTGTCCTTTTTTCCTCCAGTGTTTGTAGCACTGTGCAGACTGGTGATTATTGACAAACTATGTTGTTTTCTGTCTAGAGGGCTCAAACCGGTGCCTGATGAAGAGGTGATTGAACTCTATGGTGGTACACAGCACATCCCCCTGTACCAGATGAGTGACTTCTATGGCAAGGTATTGTAAGCCCTTGGCTGCTGGGACATAGCAGCAGCTCTTTGAACGGCTTGGAAAACAGAGGGAATTGTATGCACATGTAAATGACTGCAGCCTCCCTTGAAAAGGCTCGGTCCCCAGTGAGCTGCAGTGTGTGTTTTTGTTCTAGTGGGAATATGCCCCAGAGGTTATTTAGCAGTTTAGCATCTAAAAGACATCTGCAAAGCATTTATAAAGACCAGGGCTATTGGCCTAGAGCTGAATGGCTTTGAAAACTGATAGGAGATGTTCCCTGCTTGTTCCTTGGTCAAATCTAGCTCCCAAGCTACTTGGGCAGCCTGCAGTGCTCTGATTGCAGTGAGCTGTTCTGAGGGGGTCTCTGTGTGTAGCAGCAGTGGGGTGCTCCAATGCCTTTCTCTGTTTGGTTTTGGATAGGGTTTTTTTCCCTTCATGTTAAGGATCTCCCTCCACACTCCTTCAGCACTGCTCAGAAGATATTATTTATAGGGTTGTAGTCCATGAATGTAGGGAGCAGTAAAATACTGACATTCTGTCTGTAGGAGCTGTAAAAATCCTTTGGTTGCCTGAACTAGAGGAATTAGCAGAGATTTTTCTTTCTCGAGTGTCTCGTGTAGTGCAGTGGCCAAGTGTGACGTTCACATCCTTTCTCCCAGAACTGCTTTGTTTCTTGCCTTAGTTCTGGTGCCTTAGGGGAAGCTGGAAGGAGAAGGGCACACTTCCTCTGGTAATACCCCTGTGAGTCTGCTCTGTGAAGTCTCCAGCAGGGTCACATCGTGATTTTTTCTCGTTCTCCCTTGGGAACAATTAATCTGAATGGTTACTTTCTGGATAAGTATATACTCTGTTTATAGCTCAATGATGTTTCCAGCTTTGAAATAGGACACTTTTGTTTAGAATTTGATCTCTGTCTGTAAACTGCCCTTGATTGGCCTCCTCCCTTTCAACTCTCCTCACTCATGCCAAACTTGAGATGATTTCATTTTTCTTTTTAAATAATTGTAAACATGAAACATGCGTCAAGTTGTGGCCTTCTGTAGGACAAGGTGCTTATGCTGAGGTGCCTTTCTGTGCTTTGTATGTAGAAGGTGGTTTCTTCTTTCCTGTAGTTGGTATTGAAAAATATGCCCACAGAAATAGAGATATCAGCTTAGTCTTTGTGAAGAGGTGAATTTCCTCTCCTAGTAATGTAATAGACTCCGGGAACTTATAGGTGGATCCCAAAGAGAACAAAAGTATTTACAATTAATGGCATTTGCATTCAGCAGTGTCTGCTCAATCTGTGTTGCTGAGTGGGGCATATTTTCCCACATTAGTGAGAAAGATGAAAGTAGGGTTATGATGACTTCTGGTGTGAACAGGTGACGATTGAGCCTTTAGCAGAGGTCTTTGATTTGCTCTCCTCACTCTGCCATGCTGATGTTGCTGTGTGAGCAACAGGAAGGTTGCTAACAGGCAACAAGAGAAGTGGGACTGATATGGCTGAAGTGTGTAAATACTCTCCCTTAAGGGTTTTCCTGGTTCTCTGTTAGCAGGAGTGTGTGGACAGCTGTCAGCATCCCAACATCTGCAGTAGGTGGGCACAGATCTTTCCCAGGGTTCGACACTGCAGCTGGTGTGGCTTTACATGTGATGGCCTGTAATGAAGGTGGAGATCTCATGGGTGTTGTAGAAAAAGCACCTGTAACATTCTGAAAGCACAGTCCAATTTTTGTCATGAGTCCTGTCACCCTGTCTGTCTAAGGAAGTCAAGGCCACTGAAGGCAATTGGGAGAGGTTGGAATTGCCCTGTAGAAAAATGACACGAAGCACAAAAATGAAATCAGATTTGACAAGGTAAATCTTTGCTGTTAACACTGAACATTTACCTGTCTCCTCTATACTTCAGGTATTGAGAGGTAGAACAGGACACTGCTGCACTCTGCTAAATCCCATACCTAGCTATTTCTGTAGGAACTGCCTGTCTTTGTCCCTCTTGCTTCTTTCCCAGAATCTCTGAACAGGAAAAAAAGATGAAGGCTGTTTACTGAAACTTTTGGTTTTGCTATGGGAGAAATAATCCCTTAAAAACCAGACATCAAAATGGACAGAAGTGTTGGAAGGATTCAGTGAGTATCCTAAGCAGCACCACCATGTGTGGTATGTGGCTCTTTGTGTTGTTTTCTGCTGTAGGTGAAACTGGCCTGTGCTAGGTGGATGGAAATTGTATAACCCTCAGCACACCAACATAGCTTTTGATTGCAGCATTTTTTGGTGATACACCTCAAAGCAAAATGCTGTTTGTTGTTCCTTTGGCCTTTTGACCCCAATTTGTGTTGCCCCAGGTATTGGCTTTAGACAGGGTTGGTCTCGTGCCCAGCTAGACTAAAGGAGAGATGTTCTCTTGTTACATGTCCTGGCATGACAGGGCCACAGTTTGTCATTAGGCAGGAGGGGCTCCATCAGCTTCCACCATCTGCACCTTCTGTGGTTTTCAGGATGCTGCTTTCATGTCTGTCTTTCACACAGTTCTAATAATCACTTTCTGAAGTGGGCCAGCACTATGATACAGCATTGCAACTTCCCAGCTGTCAGTCCTGGATTGCTCAAAGCTCATGCACAGACATGATGGAACTGGATTGCCAGGGCACTGCTGGTTACCAGGTTCATGGGCAGGTCTGTGTGCTTCCCAAACTGCTTTCCATATGTAGAACCTTAGTAACTGTCCTCATTCTGGTCTGGACCTTTATCAACGGGAGATGAAAATATTGATCCCAGCTTCATCTTGCAAGGGAGACTCAATGCAGTCCTCTGCACATGTGGTGTCTACAGAATAAACAAAATTTATTTTACTGGAAAGCCCCCCTGGGGCCAAAGTTGGCTCTTGGCCTGCTGATAGGTTTATGATTGATAGGCAATAGCAATAGCAAATGTGTGTGAGAGCTGCAACTGTGCCTAATGCAAGAGGAGTTATTCCTTGGTCAGGAGGTGTCTTGGTTTGAAAGACAGGTGTCTGCTAAGGAAGGCAGGAGCTTCTCTTGGAATGGAAAATGTAAACAAAATTATCATTTTGTTGGCCAGGGTGTTGGTAGTAGTCTGATTAAATGGTGGCTGCAGTCCTCCTGCAGTGACAGATGTGGTTCTCTTGAAGCAGTGGTCCTGTAGAAGGGTGTAGTTTTCCTCTGAAGGTCCAATGGTGATGTGCATGGGCCTGGTCTTCCTCTGGAATCCAGTGGAAAAAGGCTGCTCTGATGTTCCAAATCTCAGATTATATTCAGGTGGGAAATGCTTGGCTTCTCCCCCTGGGTGGAGCATCTCCCAATGGGATGATGTAATTTTATCAGTCATGCAGTGGGACTCAATGGCCATTAACAGGAGATATCTCCCTGGATGGAGGATGGGTTGGAAGAGCTAAAGAAAACTGCTTCACTTGGTTTTAACAGCTGGTCCATTAACAGAGAATATCCCTCCAGAGTTATGAGGGATGGGTCATGGAAGACATAAAGATCACTGCACTACCTGGTTTCAACAGATGGTGACAGAATACACACTGCTGGTTACATTTTGCATTGCAACCTAAGACAGGATGTAATTGTCCATTTCCACTTGACTGCTGGTGGGCTGGAGTTCTTTTTCCTCTGTGTTTCTGTAGTGACAGACAGGCATTGACAAATGGCTTGTTGGAGTGATTCTTACACTGCCTTGTGAAACCTCATTGGAACTAAGCAGCTTTGGTGCCCTGTGTCCAGTGTCACAGTCTGGTTTAGACGAGCAATGTAGCATCTTCAGCAAGGCCTTTGTCTGCTGCTGTAGCAGAGCATTGTCCATTGGCACCTGTATTAATGCCAAGAGTCCAGGTGGGAACCAGAGTTTGAAATAAAAGTATCTGTGCCTCTCTGCTTCCTCCATCTTCACCCTGTGGTATTAATGATGCTGGGTTTGTTTAATGGTTTGTGTGAAGGAGACACCTCTCTCTCTTCAAGGTTGGTGTTTCGGTTGAGAAGAGAGGGCTGCTTGCTGAGTGGCTGGAAATTCCCACACTAGTGTTTTTCTTTTTGTTAGCCTGGAATATATTTCAGATGATGCTGGGTGATATGAGATTTTTTTGTTGGTTTTACTGTTTTTTTCCCAGTATTTTTGGTTTAATGTCTCCTTTTTGTTTTTTGCTTTCCAGGGTCCGTCACTGAAGCAGTTTATGGACATTTTTTCTCTTCCTGAAATGACACTGCTCTCTTCAGTCATCGATTACTTCATCACTCATGGCATTGAGTTTGACCAGGTGCATCTCTACAAGGACATATCTGTAAGTGAAATGTCAACTGCCCCCAGCTCACACCACATCAGAGCTGTGAGCTCTGCAGCACCCAAACCCAAGTGACCAGCCTGATGTGACAGCTCTGTCCCTTTAGATCAAAGCATTACCAGGGAATATTCAAAGCTGTGCTTTCAGAACATGTTTGGGTTCTGTCTGTACTACAGAGCTGATGTTTCTGATGTATCTTATGTAGGAGTGCCTGGGCTGCTTAGGCTGAAGGTCCTTCCATGGGAAATATGTGACAAAGCTTGTGTAAATGTTTTCTGGTTCTGCAGACTTTTAAATTGTTTAGTATGTCATTTTTCAAAGAGTCTTGGTCTAGCCATGTACCAAACAGTTTCCTTTATACAGGATTGTTGTAAAACACCTGTCCTTGCTTGCTTGGAGAATCCTGTACCCCTTGCAGCTGCAGTCTGATCCAGTGGGTGACTGTAGCTTTCATGTTTCATTTACTCCAAGGTGTTCAGTGGCACTTGAAAGGGCTGTGTGGGATTATCAGCTTTGTTGGGGCTGTTTGATATCTTAGTTAATGCTGTAGACAGGATGTAAGTGCTTGAGATTGCTGCTCTGGGTGAGCTGACAGACAACACATTCTCCTTATTGCATTGCTTTTTCCATGGAGAAGAGTTTTTGATTTGTACCTTGTGGGAATCTTAGGCTCACCCACTGGCTGTTCAGTTCTGGGAGGGAAATGGGGCTCCATGGGGACATGGAGCTCCATGTCTGTGCTGCTGCCTTGTGATAAGGATCCACCTGTCAGCTGTGTGTCCTGACCTTCTGCTGGTGCTTGATAGGAACGTGCCAGCCCATTTCCCACAAGACCTTAACATATTTCAAGGGTGTTGGATGTCTGTTTTTGTCTTGGGGTGGGGAAAATGGGAAGAGGGGATACAGCTGACTCCTGAGGCCTTTTGTGAAGGGTATCTTCTGAACCTTTTGAGATCAAATGGATGTGTTCCTAATTGAAATCTTGAGAGCAGGGGGATGGTTGCCACAGCTAATACATGTCCAATGCAGGGGAACTGGTGTGGTCCAGCCCTCAGACTCCTGAGTGCTAATCCTGGCTTTATCCTTTTGGTGGAGAATGTGGTCATCCCTGAGGAACAACTAAAGTAGGCAAAGAAGAGACCTATGACAGAAAATCTGTGGCAATGCCTGAAATTTATACTGAAACTAGGGACCATCGTGTGCTCTCACCAGAAGAATTCTTGCTTTTTTCCTGTACAATGAGGATAAACAAACATTTTTGCAAAACTTATCCCTTTGCAGTACCCAAGTTCAAGCACAAAGAAATGCTTTGTGAACACGAGCACAGAGCTCCTTCTGTGCTGCAGACAGGTGTCCCAGGGGACTTGCACAGCCCAGCTGTTAGGACAGCACTGGCTTAACATGACACCCTGCTGTAACTCCTGGTAGTACTGCTGATGCAGCCTGTGTGTTTAGGAGCAGGTTAAGTGCTACAGGCACTGCACTGAGTCAAAAGGGCAGACCCTGGGGTATGGTAAAGGCTGAAGCTGGTATGTAATTAAAGTAGTCCTGTCACACCAGTTTGGTCACTTTGTATTTGAAAGTAGGAATGTACAGTTTACTCTGCTTCTCCTTGGTGGCATTTTTTGAGCCCTGTTTGACACCTACCAAGGCTCCAAGATTTTATCTGCAGAAAGATTATAGTTTTCTTTTTTTTCTTCTTTTGTTTTTTGGAGGGCAGGAGTTTAGGGAAAGAGCACATTGAAATTTTTCTTCTCTGAAAAGGTAGTTTTGGCACATGTCCAAAGTTCTTCTTGATTTTAGTGACAGTGCTGGTTAAGAGAAAGTTGTTTTCTTGTTAGAGCTCCTGCTCTCAATTCAGATGCCTTCCAATAAGGCAATGAAATGTGATCTCTGCCTTTTTGCCCTTCAAATCCACATGGTGGAAAGAAGCTCCTAAAACTCCATCTTGAAGTGGTAATGCCTCCACCTTCATCATCCCCTTTTAAGTTGTAATTTGTGGTTCTCTCCAGCTCTGAAGGAAATTTGTTTTGGGGTCATGAGGAGGTTTCCCCAGCACTGCCATGAGACCTGTTGACTGTGTGGGAAGTGTCACTGTAGTGATGTCAGTGGTGAGTGTGGGACTCAGTCTGAAAAGGCAGCTCATGAAGGGGCATAAACAGTGTAACAGGAATTTAAGGGTCCTGGGGAAAGGCAGCATTTGTAAACTGTCAGGGGTGAAAACAGTGCTGTTCAAACAAGCATTTGCATGTGCAAACACTGCAAACTGTGTTGCTGCTCTGGAAATGGTTTTGAGGGTCTGGCATATCTTGCTGGATGGAGACTTGGGCAGAATCTCAGTTGGGTGTGTCCAAAAATGTGCTGTATCTTGGCTTCTGGCCTGGAAAAGAGAGGATATTTGGATGCCCTTGACAACATCTGTTTTAACTTGCTTCCCTCCCAGCTGTGTTTTGTGCCACCCTCCTAGTGGAAGCTTCTGCTCTGCTTGTGCACACTGGTCACCCAGAGCTAGAAGCTGTGACCCTCCTTGGATCACAGATGCTCTCCTCTGCTGCTGCTCACCCCAGCCACACTTCTGTCCTTTGGGTCACCCTTGGCAGAGCTCCCACAGGCACAGGGAGGAAGAAAAGCTACCTGATGTCTGAGACAGTACAGTGTTGGGACAGTAAATGGTTTTGGAGTGGCACAGTCTTTATTGCCTTGGAACCGGTGGGGTAACATGCACTCGCTTCTAAGAGCAGGAAGGAACTTGTGCTTTCACAGATAAGTTTTCCCCCTTACGCTGCATCAGCTGAGCCAGCCACACTGTTCTTCTTTTGGCATCTTGGTGAGCCTTGCTGGGCAGGCTCTGCTACATGGAGCTTTTGATCATTCAGCAAGGAGGGGAGGTATCATTACTGCCTTGGTCCTCAGTGGTGGCAGTAGGTTTGCATGCTGGGAAACAGGAATGCCGTGTTGTAAAACTGAAACATTTTCCCCCTGCTCTTTTCTTTAGGATGCAATTAGAGATGTTCATGTGAAAGGAGTGATGTACAAATGGATTGAAAAAGATATGGGTGAGTTAAATAGAGCTCTGGTGCCAAATTCACTTGTCACTTCCTCAGTCTTTCTCTTTAGATAGGACTGATGCAGATGAGGAAGGCCACTTTGTCACCATGGTGCTTTGTTTTCTGCCTGTCTGAGGTGGATCAAACTCAAACCTTTTGCATCTTTAGTGGTATAGGGGCTAGGTTTGCTTTGGTTTATAGAAATGTGGTCATGACTTATGCCAAAGTGTTCTGATTGATCCTGTGTGTTTCATTCTCTTACAGAACAGTATATTCTGCACGGGGATGAAATCTATGCTGTGCTAAACCGCCTGGTGAACCACAAGAAAAAACTGTTCCTCATCACAAACAGTCCCTTTAGCTTTGTGTGAGTACCATTATTGCTCATCAATGGGTCACCATGGCACACCAAAAGCTGTGCAGGGCACTCCCTCCTCTGAGCACCTGGAATTTGTATGGAACAGGGTTTTGTGGCAGTAGTCATGGAGCTCTCTGGGAACTGTTTGTGGTGAAAGTTGCACCCACAGCATTGATCTCACTTTTTCAAGAAGTTCCAAGGCTGTGGCTGGCCACAACATTGCAGAGCTGACACTTTCTATTGCCTCTAGCAGTGTTTGCTGCATCACAGACTTCCCTGGGCTTCTTGTGCTGCAGAACAAAGTGTGTTACAGCTTGAAACAAAGTACAACATCAATACTTCATACAAAGTGACAGCCTTGGGGGGGTTCACAAATCTGTTTTCTTCTCTGTTACTGAAACAAGAATGAATTCAGGGCATTCCGTTGTAAAGATGCAGTGTTGGGTGAAAAAAGAGCACTGGATCTGTTAATTTTTCTGTTCCTTTACCCTTAGGGACAAAGGAATGAAACACATGGTTGGCAAGAACTGGCGGGACTTATTCGACATGGTCATTGTGCAAGCGGACAAGCCCAACTTCTTCACTGACCGGCGGAAGTACGTGCCCAGGGCAGCCCTGCCGGGCCTTGGGCCCTCCCTGCAGGGAAGAGACTGAAAAAGCAGGGTTTGCTAAGCATAGTCTAGCTCCAGGAGTTATTCAGCCTTCTAAGGTTCTCTCAGATACTCTCTGAGGAGGCAAGAATTGACCAGTCTGGGAATAAGTGGATAGAATGTGTAGAGCCAAGCAGAAAACGTGTTTCTAAAATTGGCATGAGAAATGGCCATTTCTTGTGTTGAGAATGTGACAAAATCTTTCCTTTTCCTTTTCCCTGCAGCAAGTATCTGTGTGGTTTGTTTTTTGAGGTTTTTTGGGGTCTTGTTTGTACTAGATATATGCTGTTTGGGAACTGGCAGTTCTGGAAGCTTTTGTATGTGGCAGCTGGGTTTTGTGGTCAGTTAGGAGCTGCCAGTAGACAGGCTGCTGTCCTTACTTTGCTCTTCGGCTACTTTGCTTTGGGAACTTGTGTCTGCTTAGTAGGGGGATTGGTCTTTTCTTTCCTTTGTATGTATTTTCCTCCCCCACTACCCAGACCATTGGCATATGCTGAAGTAAGCCTATGGAATGGCTTTATAAAGGTGCCATTTTTACTAGGTGCTGGCCTGGTAAAGGTTTTTGTCATGGGCTGCAGGTGAAGTGCTTTACAACCACAGCCTGGAGCTATGATGATCTGGCCCTCTTGGAAATAAAACCTATGGTTGCCTGGTGCCTAAGATCCACTCATGGAGAGGAGAATGTCATGGCAAGCCCTCAGGACAAACAGGAGACAGCTCAGTTCACCTGGTGAACTCAGCATGGGGACTGCTTTCCATTTTCCCTGTAGACTTGCTTTATCCTATTAGGACATTCCATGGTCTCTGTTGGGCTGGCGCATAACCAGATTGGAAGAGCACACGAAGTGTTTCATGGCAAAGCATTCTTGGCCTTGGCATTTCAGAGGGAGTCATTATGGTTATTTTCTTCCACTCTGTATGTGAAAACAAGAATTGTTAGGGATTTTGACATGAAATGGTTACAGTCAATGGAAGCATTTTGAAAAGGTATTTCCCTTTCATACTTTCTCTTCCCCTGAGAAAATAGTGCAGAAGGCCCAGAAGGTCACTTAGAGCTCATGTGGAGCTTTTATTTCAAGTTGTTACATAGGTAAACAAGTTTTGTGATTCAAATGTTCTGGTTGCTGGGTAACAATCACCAAAAATCAAAAGAAGTTGACATCTCCCCCTACTTTTTCCCAGACCTTTTCGAAAACTGGATGATAAAGGCTCACTGCAGTGGGACAAAATAAACCAGCTGGAGAAGGGAAAGATCTACAAAGAGGTAAGGTGAATGGGTGCATAAGGGGTGTCAAGTAGGAGTCTGAAATGGTGGGGACTTATAACATGCCTGCACTTCTGGAATTCACTGGAAAAACAGGACAATAAGCTTGGGCAGGGTGAGGAGAAATCATGGGTTCTGCTGTAGGACACTTGTTCATGTTTGGTGTTTGAAAAGTAAAACACAGAAGTCCTTGAAAATAGCATCTGTGTTGGTAGAAGGTGTTTGTAGGAAGACATGCTCTGGGCTCTGTGCTGGCTGTGGGCAGTGGGAGATGCCCTCTGTCCCCAGGAGCTCTCACTGGCCCAGTAGGACACTGTCCCCCACAATGCTTTCAGCTTGGGCTTGGCACTAGGGATGGAGGGGCAGGGACAAGTGGGAAAAGGCAGAGCAGGGACAGGTAACTTAAGGTGTGGGGTACTTGCTTTTCTGCCCAAGGGAACCTGTGCTGAGTTACCTCTGCCAGGCTGGGTTTTCCCTGCTGCTTGTGTGAGATGGGGTGGTAGGGAAACATCCCCTGGATGTGTGGGAGGGGCCAGTGAATGTCCCCTGCCCCTGTGCACAATGAAACCTTCACCCTGGGAGCTCTGCTCTGACATGGTCCAGCATGGCCAGTTGTGCATTTTTCCCTCAGCTCTTCTGATTGTCGTGGTCCTGAAACTCTTGTCCTGGAGGGGCTCCCAAGAGTGTGGTAGTTGAGACTAAAAAGGCACAGTGCTCTGAAACCTGCAAAGATTTTCCACACCTCACTCCAAATTGTTCTCCATAAGGCTGGAAAAGGTGGATTTGTGTAGAATAAAGAAATAAGGAATAAAGAAACAAAGGTGATCAAATAGGATACAAAGCATCAAAGAGGGTACAAAGCCTGGCTCCAGACTCTCCCCTTCTGGAAGGACCAGCATGTCTGAAGATGAGCTGCAGCTCTGGTGAACTTGCTGCCCTGGGTGTTGTCCTTGCAGCCGGTCTGTCCCCTGAGACAAGTTGCCTCTGGCTTTAGGACAGTTTGTTCTTGGTTATTTGAGCTGTCCAATCCCATGGGAAGAAACTGTTAGTGAGATTGCAGTCAAGGAGCTGGGACCTGACCCGTGGTAGCAGAGCAGGTCATGTCCTTGAGTATGCTGTTAGGAAACCTCTGTCTGGTGGGTCTGCCAAAGTGCTGGGCTGGTGTCCCATCCTCTGCCAAGATCTCAGAGCTGGGAACATGCAAGTAGAGCTCATTCCCAGTGAGTTAGCAGCTCCCTCAGGAGAAAGGGCACACCTCACTCATGGAGTTTATTGTTGCTTTAAATCCTGCTCTTGACCCATCTACATCTTGTGGCCACAAGTTGCTCACCCAAGTGAATGGTGCACTGAGGAAGGGAAAAATGAGGGAGAAAGGTGGGCTGGGTAGGATTTTGGGCCCCTCTCCAATTCTTCCCCACAATTATATTTAGCTGACTGCATTAAGGCTGTTGTCTAACTGTGGTTCTTAGGATGTGATGGATACACATACTCTGGTTGTAGCCCACCCTGCCTCCAGGATTCTTGGTTTCTTGGAGTGCCACAATATGCTTCTTTCTGGCAAGTGTTAGTGGCCATGGACCTGTTCTGGTGGTGTTGCCAGAGGCCTCTGAGCTGTTCCTGTCCTCTGAAGCAGGGCTGGATGGCAGTTTTTTGCTGTGGGTATCCCATGAATGGGACCTCAGGGATTGGTGTTTTGGCCTAGGGACTGGGAAGTGGAAGTGATGCCCTCTAGTCCCTCTGCTCCAACAGATGTGGTGTTTTCTGTGTGTGCCAGGTTTGTACTCCCATCCCTCTCCAGACCTGTGATCTTGGGGGAAAGGAGGGCAGGACCTGGAGGTCTCAGAACAGGTCTGTAGCTCCATGGAGCTCCAAGCACAAGTTTCCTGGCTGTCAGGTCCATTGCTGTTTGAGGTGACTGGAGCACAGCAAAAGGACTCTCCTCCTTCCAAGGCTGTGCTCCATTTCCTTCTCTGCCAGTGGCTTCCTGAGCAGCCCTCATGTGAGCAGCAGCAACCTTGTGTCCAAGAAGTGCAGAGGCTGCCTGGTCCTGTTTCTGTGCTGTCAAGGGAAGTCTGCTCAGCTCCAGGGATGCTGCAGGAACAGACAGCCCAGCACCCTGGTCCTGGGCAGGCTTAGCTGTGCATACAGCAAGCTGCCAGTGGCTGCTGGAGGGCTGCCTTGTGTTTGGGGGCTTTCTGGCCAGGCTGGTGCTGGTGTCTGGGGGTGCTGGCTCCCTCTTGCCACTGGAGACTGGCCAGAGGGATTGCTGCAAGAGTGGCTGATAGGTTTGCATTGACTGCTTGTGCTGGCATTGATGGGACCATTTCCTTTCCTAGTGGGTTTTGTTTTCATGACTCATGTGGAAAACTTGTGTGGAGATGGAAGGGTAGTCCCTGAAGTGCCTTCTGTGCATGTTTGGAAAGCCTTGAAAGCTGCTTGTTGCTGTGCTTTATCTGGTGCTTTGGGGTTTGGTTTGTTTTACTCAGCTGTCAATCTGTGCAGGCTGCCTGGCTCTTTGGCTTGGTTAAACAATTCCTGTGGATATGTGGGTGTTGTTAATCTTTGGGGTTGGGATGGTGGCCAGGGATGTAGAACAGCTCCTGACTCCAAAAGCCTCGCCTGGCAGTGCTCACCTTCACTCTGGTGCCCCCTGTGAGGTGAAATCATTATCACCTGAGACCAACAACTTCTAAACCCAGAACACATGGGGTTCTTTCTGCCCATCCTCAGGCTTTCCTAATTTAGGTATCTCTTGGCCTCTAAACTGCCTCCTTTTGTTGCCTTTTTAGACCATGTTGTCTTCTTGACTTGCTGTGCCCTAGACCACAGAATTTCCCCTGAATTCTCTGTTTGAAAAAACTCTCTGGAAGTTTTCTCTATCCTTAAAAAAAGCTGAGGGATGTACAGGGGATTGTCCCATGGGAAGAAAACAAAGTGAGGTGGGGAAGGACAGAAACTTTTGGGTGTAGATGGTGGGGCAGAGAACAGGTTGACATTCCTTGAGAGTGCTCACACCTGCATGTGCTAACATGGCCTATACCCACGTTTCACTTGTGCTCCTGTCACTTGCAGGGCAACCTCTTTGATTTCCTGAGGCTGACGGGCTGGCGTGGATCCAAAGTGCTCTACTTTGGTGACCATCTGTACAGTGACCTTGCGGTGAGTGGAATGTCTCAGCTCTCCAGTGAGGTAGGAGCAATCCCATGTGGCTGCTGTGGCTGCAGCTGGGCTGAACATAAGGCAGGGCCTGCTCTGAGTGCTCAGGGTTATGCTGGGTACCCCCCCACAGGACACACAGGCTTCCCCACTGCTGTCCAGACAGAGGCAAGCACTGGAGAAAAGACTCCTGGAGTACTTTCTGTGGGTGAAGTGTGAATTTGAGAGTGATTTCTATTGATCCCACCTTTTTAGGTGCTTCATGCAACTGATCTTAGTGACCAGGAGATGGTTGCTACTGGCACGGGCCGTGGATGGCTGTCCCCTGAGAATGTGAAATGGGAACAAACCCACTTTTCTAGGAGCCAGGGTTGTGTTTGGCTTTCAGTCTTTATGTTGAATTCTTGTTTGTTTTTTCACCCTGACCTCCAGGACCTCATGCTGCGTCATGGCTGGAGGACTGGAGCCATCGTTCCTGAACTGGAGACAGAGATCAGGATCATAAACACGGAGCAGTACATGCACTCCCTGACCTGGCAGCAGGCTCTGACAGGGCTGCTGGAGAGAATGCAGGTAAACAGCTCCTGGCTGAGCAGGACAGCTTAGATGCTGCCTTCTGAGTCTGAATTTTGGGTTTAGCATGGGGATGAGGGGATGTACCATCTTGCCTGGTTCTCAAAAATATCTCATCCTCCTTCTGGTGCAGTGGGCTCTGGGTTTGTAAATTACAGTGGAAATTGCAGGGAGCTGAGGTGTGGCCTGCAGGACTGATGGATGGGATGCTTTCTTCTGCTGTCTTTGCAGATGTATCAGGATGCAGAATCAAAGCAGGTATTGCTGGAGTGGATGAAGGAACGGCAGGAAATCAGGTGAGCATTTTCCCCCATCACTTGTGTGGTCTCTTAGGGGCTCCCAGGCCCTGTTTTGTAACCTGCTTTAGGGACAATGCTGCTGCAGCTGCTGGACTCTGGTCCTGACTGGTGTCTCTTGCTTCTGGGGCCATGCAGCAGTGCAGTCCTGCAGCCTTGGGGGTTGGACTGATTTGAAGGCAGGGTGGGAAGGGGGAGTGCTGGGAGATGTTGGTGGGCTGTCTGCTACTGCAGCTCCTGACACTGCCCGTAACAGGTGGAGTAAGACTGCACTGAATATTCATTATTCTCACTGCACAGGGATTGGCCTGCATCACAGCCTCGGGAGGGTGTACTTGGGGTGATCCCCTAATGCTCAGGGAGTGGAGTGGCCCAGGGCTAAGGTAGTGGGAAGAATCTGTGACCGCAGTTTTAGCTACAGAACACAATCTCTTTCTTCTCAGGTCTCTGACGAAGAACTTGTTCAACCCCCAGTTTGGAAGCATCTTCCGCACCTTCCACAACCCCACGTACTTCTCCCGCCGGCTGGTGCGGTTCTCTGATATTTACATGGCTTCCATCAGCTGCCTGCTCAACTACGACGTGAATTTCACCTTCTACCCCCGGCGCACCCCTCTGCAGCACGAGGCTCCGCTCTGGATGGATCAGCTCTGCACAGGCTGCATGAAAACCCCCTTCCTGGAGGAGATGGTGCACATCCGGTGAAGGGCAGGTACTGCAAGCAGCAGCAGCACAGCCGGGGCTGGAGTGGGGCCGGACTGCACGGCCGGCAGCACCTCTGTCTACCACTAAAGGGCGTTCGACACTTGCGTATGTGTGTAGATGGTGTGTTTATTTTCTCCCTTCGCTGGCTCCATCCCTTTCCCTGAAGTGCATTGCAGGCTGCACAGAAGATGGGTGCTTGTGCAGGGAGTCCTCTCTAGCAGTAGGTGAGATGCAGGGGCCCATGCTGGTGGTGGGACACTGCCCCTCCCTGCTCTGTGCTCAGGCACGGAGCTCCACATCTCCAGTGCTTGGTGAGAACAACCCACGGGAGGTGTGACAAGGTGTGTCAGGTCTATAGCTGCCCCCATAGCCTGGGACTGCAGCATGAGTGACTCTGCAGATGGAAAGGGAGGGTGAGGGCTGCCAGCTGAGCAACCACTCCAGCCCATCAGTGAGTGCATCACATTGTCATGCTAGCAGCATTACCTGTCCAGAAGCCCTCAGCCCCATCCTGCTTCCCACTGGCCTGTACAGCTGGGGACTCTGACAGGTCACTGGGCAGGATGTGCAAGCCTTGGGGATGGGAGTAGGTCACAGGCTCTCAAGGTTACTGTCTGGGGACATGGCTGGTTTTTGAGAAAGCTTAAGGCTGTGCACTGTTGGTATTTTTGGGTTTGGTGCCCTGTGACATCAATTCTTTGGCAATTGATGTGGTATGGTCTGTTGTGAGCTGCAGAGGGATGTGTTCAGCCCTTCAGGGAAGGTGTAGGGTTGGCAGCAGAGGTGGTGACCTTCCATTTGTGTTCGCTGAGATGTGGCCTAAGGTGGCTGGAGGGGCAGGTGAGGATGTTTGGGGAGGGACGAGTGTGAAGTGCTGTGGGAAGCATGGCCAGGCAAAACCCTGTGGTGCCTCATGAGGAGCAAGTGGAAGAGCAAAGAGATGCTAATAGTGATGCCAGAGTCTATAGGATGGGACAAGGGTGACAGTCAGAAGGCCTGGGAAGGTGAGAGCTCATTTTGGATGGGAGGTGCAAAAAGTGGGCTCTGCACCTGGCTCGGGGCCTTGCTGGTCCTGCCCAGGTTTCAGGCTACCCCAGGGCCATGCAGGGTGGTGGGGAGGGGTAGAGGGCAGGTGAAGTGGAGAGGGGGTGTTGGGAGTTTGTGCCACTCTGATACTGGTTGCTCCTAACAGGCAGGAGATGAGGCCCTCAGAAAGCTGGTTGGTGTGTGGGAAGTGATGGCTGTAGGATGAAAGGGTGGTGATCCTGATTGCCTTGGTCCTCCTCCCCTCGCTGCCACACCTCTTGCAGATGGCAACAAGGGTGCCAGTGCCTGCTTGCTCAGGGGCAGTCGGTGTTGAGGTGACAGGGAGGAGAGAGGGAACAGAGAAATGAGGCCTGGCAGTGAGCAGGCACAGAAAATGAGTGACTGCAGAGTGGGTGAGGGCTGTGGGTTTGGAGGGAGCTGAGGATGAGCACGGGAGCAGGCACCAGGGGCTTGTGAGCACTGGGCCGTGGTGGTGGCTGTAAGGGCTGAGGGTGTCAGTGTAGGGGCAGCTGAGGAAGAGGAACCAGGGCAGTGTGGAGGACCCTGTGCCAGGACCCGTGACTCAGAGAAAGGCACTGAGAGTGTCAGCAATCCTTAGTGAGTCACACACACACACACACACACACAATCTTCTCCTGCATGTTCCTCCCCAGTGCTGTGCCAGGCTGTCTGTCAGCCTGTCCCTTGTGTGTCACTGCCTTTGTGCCACGTGCCAGCCTGTCGCACAATTTCAAGATGCCTTGTGCTGGACTCAGGGGCTTGAACAATCTGTTAACATGGCTGCTCTAATCAAACACCTGTAGTGGGTGCATGTGGCACTTGTCTTTGTGCTGTGTGTAGTGTGTAGCTCAATAAACGTCTTCAGCATGTGTAACTAACTGACTAACCCCATCAGTGTGCTCAGCGTGTGCCTGCCCTGGCGGCACGACCGATGGCAGCCGGGATGCGCATCGGGCAGAGTGAGGCGAAGGCGTTCAGCACGGAGCAGTCGGTGCCCTTCCAGCGGTAGTGCAGGCACGGGGCACCCGGAAAGCGTGTCTGCGGTGGCGATTGACGTGACTCGTACCTGACCGCGGGGCGCACGTCAACACTGAGGGCCGTACGTCCCTGGGAGCGGCGGAACTGGGCCCTGCGTGCTGGAGGCTTGGGCAGGAACCACCTCGTACGGGGCCACGACAGGCGCTGGGCGGGGGCGAGAAGGGGCAGGAGCTCCCACCTGCTGGGGGAGACCGGTACCGGCGGGGCGGGGCCAGGGCGGCGAGGCAGGCGCGGGCACAGCCGGTGGCGCTGAGCTGTTTATTTCCCGGCGGTGCGGTGCGGCCCGGTCGGGGCCGCGCGGGGTCACTGCGGGAACCCGCGGGGGTCGGTGCCGGTGTCCGCCAGGGGCGGGTCCTGCGAGGGAGAGAGCGCGGCGTGAGCGCGGGGCGGGGCGGAAGGAGCNCCCACCGGGACCCCGCACCCCAGCTCGCCCGTACCTGGTAGTACCCGAACTGCTCCTGCTGCCGCCGCCTCCTCACGCAGTAGTAGGCGACGCCGGCACCCGCAGCCAGTGCCAGCGCGAAGCACAGCGCTGACAACGTCCCTGTGGCCACGGAGCCCGAGCCCTGCGCCGCACCGTTCACCTGTGCCGAAAACAGCGATGTGCCCGGCACAGCGAAGGCACCGCCCCTGCCGCTGCTCCCCAGCGGGGCTGTGGGCAGCCCTCCCAAAATGAGCCGTGCCAGAGCAGAGGACAGGGCCGGCTCTTGGGATGATTCTGTCACATCATCCCCAGTGCCAGACCTGATGCCAGCCCTGTTCGTGCCCCAGACTCACCTGGCCAAGGTGAACAAGGGGCGGTGGGATCCTCAGAGGCTCTGCTATCACGTGAATGATGCCATTGAAAGCTAGGATGTCCCACTCCACAATCATCGTGTCATTGATCCCCTTGGCGTCCTACAGCACAGGACACAGATGATGTCACCTGCCCAGAAAGGCTCCCCATCATTTCCTGTCTCAAAAGAGATGTGGTGAAAACTTGTGGCTTTTTTTGCCCTCTACCAAGGCTAAACCTACTGAGTGCTCTGTCCTGTTGCTTGCTGGGAGGTCTGATACGTGGAGGTCGTATCCTGACTGGGATGGGATGATGGTGCCTGTTGTGAGGTTGAAGCTGAAGAGGATGACATTGCTGGATGACACGTGGAGCTTCAGTTCTTCTCCTGTCAGTGTCTGAATAAGCACCAGTGCACAGGGGTGAGAAATGGATGAGCTGGTCTCTCCCTTTCCCTCCTGCTGTGCAGCCCTCCAGCCAAGCCCAGACTCTCTCCATGGCCACAGACAGCTCAGTTCATGGATAATGTGGCACAGAATGTGCAGAGCAGAGGGGATTTGCCACCCTTAGGATTGTCAAAGCTCAGCTGGAAAAGGCTCTGAGGATCCTGACCTAAATGGCTCTTCTGAGGTGGTGGTTGGACTGGAGACCTCCAATCCACTGCTCCTCTCTGACCCACATTCCTCCTCCTTCCCCAGACTATTTCACACTTCTGCCAGCTTTGGTGGCACCTGCTCTCCTCTGGGGCTCTGATAGTTCATCCCTGCTTGCTTACCTCGTTGTCTGCAAAGCCAGAATTCAGAGGGGCAAAGAGGGTTTTGGGAACAGAGACATCAGACAAATACATGAAAAAATCCAGTCCTTCTTCTGTGTCATTGGCAAAATTGAGCAACATCTGGAAGAGATGGGAGATCTTCCCCATCAGCACATTGCTGGCAACACAAGGCCATCACCTTCCCCAGCCCTGGAAAGAAACCCCCTCTGTGTCATGCACACAGACCAAACCCCAACTCCTCCCTGTTCCAGCTGATCCCTCCCTCTGCCTTGCTGCTCCTGCAGAGCCAGCAGAGCATCACTTACAGAATAAAAGGTGGAGAAACGGTCCTGGTCTGCGAGCACGTCGGGCAGTTTCCCACTGCACCAGTACCCATCTCCCACAAACCCATCTCGGCAGGTGCAGGTCACATCTGCAAGGGAACACCAGGGTGGGTTGGACTCACCAGTGCTGGCTGCACCAACCACCTTTTGATTTCTGGATACCCTCATGATGTTCCCTCTGGGCATGGGCATGGGAGAGGGCGTGTGCCCGCCTGCCCTCATGCTCCAGGGCAGTTCCCTGCCTGCTGCCCTGACCCAGCTCTTGCGCCCAACAGACTGTCCCCAGGAGGAGTGCTGGCCCCACTCACCCTTCTCCCGGTAGCAGAATGCATCCCAGGTCTCGCTCAGATTGCTTCGGAAGCCATAGTCCACAATGCCCACATGGCTGGATCCACAGCTGGGATTGGGGTAGGCTGTAGGGTATCCAGCTGTGCCATTGTCCAGCCAACCCACCAAGCAAAGATGGAATCCCATCTAGAAGAGGAAAATTGTTAGATTAGATTATGATTAAAATGATTAAAAATAGCTCTATCCCAAGTTTTCTGCCCCAATGAACATTCCCATTGTGCCTCATCCAACACACCCCCAACACCCAAAGTGCTGGGCACAGTCACAAGTCCCAGTGTGACTGGCAAGACCCACCAGCCCTCCTGTTTCATGGATGGAGCAAACAGGGCCTGGCTGAGGGGATGAGAGGTCACCCACCCACATGTCGCCCCTGGGCTGGCCCAGGCCCCAGGAGGTGCATGGCGTGTCCCAGCCCCATGAGGAGACAGAGCCACCCCTTGCCCTGACCTGCTGCGCTGCACCCAGCTGCTGGAATGTGGCCAGGGATGCACCTTCTGCAGCACAGGCTGCCTGAGCCTGCTCATAAGTGAAGTCGTACTTTCTTCGGGGTGACTGCAGGTGGAACACACCCATGGTCTTATCTGCAAAACACCAAAGCACAGGAGCATCAGTACAGGACACACTGAGCCACGTCTCTGGGCAGCCACGTGGGTCCCTGTGTGACTGTGGGCAGCACTGCCAAGGAGGGTGGGATGTGGACAAGGCACAAGTGAGGGAGAGGCTTCCTCTCTGAGCTTCTAGCCTTCTACACAGGAGCCACTGCCACCAGAGGCCACCTCATGTCACCTGGAGGCAAGGATGGCTCACGTCCCCATATGACATGTAGGGGAAAGGGAAATGTGAAAACCACACCAAGCTGCAGAGATGACTCCCAGTCCCCTTGGCCATCCCACCCTCCAGCTCTCCTGAGGGGAGCTCCAGGCCAAAGGTGAAGGATGAGGGATGTGGCCTGTCCACGGACCATCACCCCTGGCCCTGCAGGGCTGTGCACACTCACCATGGAAGTGCAGGTCAGTGCAGGTGGCCTCTCGATGGCACTGCCCGTTGTTTTCCAGGCACCGGTCCGTGGGGGGCACGGCCTCCTCCAGGCACTGGATCCCATCACCAACATAGCCCTGCTTGCATTCGCAGCGCCGCTCGTTCTGCAGCACAAGGGAAGGATGAATTGTGTCAGTGCAAACACACAGATGCCAGCTGGGGATCCTTGCATCCCTGGGGAGATGGGGATGAACCTTCAGAATGCCTCTCCAGCCTGCTGGGGCTGTGACAGAGCTGTGAAAGGCCACATGGCCTGTCCTACCCCCACACCCAGGCAATGTCACACCAAGTCCTTGGCATGTGCTGTTTGTTTGAGCTGAGCTTTGAGGTAAGTGGCTCCTGACTCTTGCACTACACCATGCTCCCAGCCCCATCTTCTGGCCTGTGGTGATCAACTTTGGTTCTTCTGCAAAAATGGCCAGCATTGTTCTTGAAGGACCATCCAGGAGCCCCCAGAACAGCCCAGGAATGACACAACTGGCACATCTTTTGCTCCTTAGACAGACGAGTAGGGAAAATCAGCCTCAGCATAACATCCCCAGAACTATCACAGCAGCACAGCCCTTGCCTGGTGATAAGCACCCGCAGGATGAACGCAGCACCTGAGGGCACGGAGAGGAGGGGAGGAGGCTGCAGCAGGGGGACTCTGTCCCAGGGCTGTCGCAGCTAGGCGGTGCTCCCAGCACGGGGATGTCCCCAGCCCAAGGGGCCGCTCACCGGGCCGGTGCTGATGCAGCGGGCGTGCTCGCTGCAGTCCCCGTTCCTGCCGTCCGCACAGCGGTCGATGGGCTCGCAGATGTGGCCGTCACCGCTGTAGCCGGGGTCGCAGGAGCACGACACGTTCACACCCGTTTGTGAGCACTGTGCGTGCCGGGCACAGCCCCCGTTGTCCTGGCTGCACATGTCGATCACTGCAGGAGAGAAGTCCTGGGTTAACTAAACCGTCTCATGAGATGTCCCGGGGGTCAGCCTGGCTGTCCTGCCAGTTGTCACCCCAGCATGGCCATCGGCAGGTGGTCACCTGCTGTCCTGCCCTCCTGCCCGCTGCCCCCTGCAGCCCAGCCGCGTACCTGAGCAGGTTCTCCCGTCCCCTTCGTAGTGCAGGTCGCACTCGCAGAGGTTCCCGGCTCGGCAGACGGCCTGGGCGTGGCACGGGGGAGAGCAGGTGGGTGTCACCACTGAAACCAGAACACACCCGGCTCACAGTGACCGGAGGGCTGCGACACGGCCACGGCTGCCACCACCAGCCTCTGCTCCAGGCCAACTGTGCCACACTCCCACCTCTCTCTGTCCCCCCGTTCTCTTCTGCAGGTGCCTTGCCCAAACACAGGGGTTTGTTACTCCATCAAACACACCTCAGATCTTCACCTCTGCCTCAAGCCCTTCTTGGAGCACCTCTGAGCTCAGGGACTTGATCATGATCCAATAGAGCTTTTTTCCTCTGGTCCTTCCTCACCACCCCAACCCTTGTGACATTCAACAGCGTGTGGCAGATCTCGGGATGAGCCTCACACGGAGAGCTCCTTTTTGGAGGTATTTCTGAACAGCTGCTTAAACTACCCAGCTCCTGAGAAAGGAGCCATGTGGCAGCAGGTCCCAGGGAATAGCTGAGCATCCCTCACCCAGTCTGATTTCACAGCGCTCCCCAGTCCAGCCCTCGGCACAGAAGCAGAAGCCGTCGCCGTGCAGCCCGCCATTGCACACACCATTCTCAGTACAGTTGCACTCTGTGAGGAATGGACAAACACAGCATTTGTGCCTTGGTGGAAAGGCCCTGGGACAGCCACGTGGCAGAAATGTGGCTTTGTGGGCAGGTGTGAAGGTGAGCACAGGAGCCCAACACAGTCCTGCCAGTCCTGGCCCCCTGTCACACACACCCTTCACAGAGGAAGAGAAGCCTCTGCACCCACAATACCCCATCAGTCCTCTCCCCTGGGCATTTCTGGAATGTGTTTCTCACTCCAAAACATTCCTTGAGACCCCGTGAGGCCCAGTTTGGGATGGGAGGATGGAGGATTCTCTTTTCCCTCCCCTTGCTTTTGTCTCACATGGGCACAGGCCCCTGCTGAGCATGTCCCAGGTGATGCTCTTCCTGTACAGGATTCATCACAACTTCTATGTCCCCCATCTCACAGAACAGTGAAATACTTTCTCCCAAACTGGGGCTTTCAGCTGTGCTCGACAAACGAGGAGGGGTCTTTGACCCTGTGTCCTTATCAGCCATGGGATGTGCTGCGGGGGAGTCAGCCCAGCATCTCCCCTGTCCTGCAGCCCTGC
This sequence comes from Rhabdornis inornatus, assembly GCA_013397075.1. NCBI lineage: Eukaryota > Metazoa > Chordata > Aves > Passeriformes > Rhabdornithidae > Rhabdornis > Rhabdornis inornatus. The sequence goes on from VWZS01006642.1 coordinate 499,745, forward strand.
CCCGCCCGCCCGTGCTGCTGTCCTGTCCCGCGGTACCTCGGCACTCCGGGCCGTATCTGCCGGGTGCACACAGCTCGCAGCCCGTCCCGATGAACTCCTGGCTGCAGTTGCAGATCCCCGAGCCGCCGATTTTGTCATCGCAGGTCCCGCGGTTGTTGCACGGTGCCTCCAGCCCTCCTGGGCACGCTGCAAATGGGGCACCTTAGTGAGGCTCTGGTGACAAAGGGACCCTGTGCTGGAGGGAGCCACCCCACACATCAGGTGTCCCTGAGCTGCTGCTCGCGGGGTGCTCGGACCACAGAGCTCAGCAGTCTGGGGACTGAGTGCTGACGATGTCCCATGACAGGAACGCTTAGGAATGGGGGCAAGAGGGATGAATTTGGCACAGCTTCCAGCCTGGGAAGAAGCCCTGCTGTGATGTGCTGGGTCTGTGCTGTCCTGCCCCACGAACAGCAGACTCACCCAAGGATGTGAAAGCTGCCCATGGCACAGAGGGCAGATGCCAGGGAAGGATTGAGCATTTACAACATCTAGAGGTGAGTGACATGTCTGACAGCCACCCCCAGCAGCCCTGTGCCCAGGGCTCTTCACAGAGACAAGGAAAGGGAACTCCCTGTTATAATCCCAGGGTATTGCTCCCTGCACCCTCCACAGGCTGGGGCTCCCTGCCTGGGCTTCTGCCCAGGGTAGCACACTCATGGATGTCGGATGTGCTGAAGCAGTATTGTCACCTTCTCGCTGAGGACAGCGGCTCTTACCCCGACAGTCCCGGCCATAGTGGTTGGCACAGCACTGCGGGACCCACTGGCTGGAGACGCAGCTCCTCCTGCAGCCTCGCCTGAGAGGCCCCCTGGAGGAGAAGTGTCTCCTGAAGGGGTCCCACGGGGAGTGCTGCCATGCTGGCCGCAGCAGGGAGTTGCGGTGGAACAGGAGCGTGTTCCTTAGCAGGTGGTTCCCGTAATAGTAGCAGCGCCTGGTTTCCCCCTGTGAGCAAACAGGCAAAACACAGAGTTTGCCACGCTGGTCACTGACAACTCACCCTGACTTTTCTTCTGCCGCTCATTCAGTTTTATGACAAGTAACAGAGGCATCCTAACATGTGCTGGGACTGGTGACAATGGAGGAACCTCAGGGACATGCCAGAAGCCAGCAGTGAGAATGGGGTACAGCCACTGCCTCCCGAGGCTGCTCACCATGGGATCCCTGAGCCACTCCCAGGCTGAGCTCTTTTGCTCTAAAGCACCCAGAGCCACCCCCAGTGCTCTTGGAAGGACCCCTGTGCCACTGTCACCCACACAGGACTGACCAAGCAAAGACCACTGGACCCCATCTTTTTCAGCCCAGCTCCTGCATGACTTGGGACAAGGCATGGACAATATGGCTGAGCCAAGGGCTTGCAACATGCAGGTGGGCTTTCATTTTGCTGGTAAAACATGAGTGGCACATGGGTGTTGTCATCAGTCCCCTGATGGGTCTCCCTGGTGACAAAGCTGTGAGCTTTACCCGTTGAACGGAGCCAGCAGGGCAGGGTGGCTCAAAGCCACAGAGTCCACAGCTCTCTGTAGATCCCTGTGGAGGGGAGAAAGAAACTTCACAACAGCTCAGTATATGCTGCTGCCTCTCTTGGCTGCTCAGAGCTTTGCCAAGGAAGAGCAGCAAGCCCTCCAGACATCCCTGTTCCCAGGTGTGGGGCTGCAGGGGTAGCCCAGATTCTCATTCACCTCACCACAGGTGCTTACCTGCAGCTCAACAAGGGTGAACTCATCACACCGAGATCCCAGATCTGGTGGCTCCAGCAGTCTATCAATGCCATGAGCAATGCCCCCATTGAATTCCATGTGCCTCTGGATGATGGTGGCATCATTGTTCCCCACCAGAATCTCCCCCTAACAGAGGAAGAAAGCAACTTGTGATTCTGGCACATCCTACATCCTGGCTGTACCACCCAAAAGTTGCTCAGTTTTGGCTGCCATGGCTTCTAAACCACTCCAAGAACTCCAAAATCTCTGTGCACATGTCCTTGACCACCCTTCCCACTTAACATTTTCACAGCCACCTCTCCTAAGGATGGCCTCTGTCCGTGCAGCTTGTGCTCTCTAAAGGTTGTGGCGCCGTGGGATTGGCTTTGCAGCCAGTCACTGTGACATTCATGTACAGGTACCACACACCTCTGCACTTCCCTGCCAGCTGGCCACACCTTGTGCCTCTTTACAGCCCAGCTGTAGCCAGGGAATGGGGTGTCCCAGCCTGCAAGCACCCCAGCTCTGTGCTCACTCCCTGCCAGAAGCACCAGCTGCCCCGTGGCCATGCCCAGGGATACTTGCTCCATGGGAAGCCAAGCCTGGAATCACTGACACTCACCACGTGGGTTTTGCTGCAGCTGAATGAGATGGTGGAGCCATGCATGGTCCGTATGGTTTCAACTTGGGGCACGTTCCCAGCAACAATCTAAGAGGGAAAAAGAAGAATGTGAAGGAGAGACTGGCAAAACTGGCAGCTCATGTTAACACATGGTGAGGACAGGGGTCCCCTGTCAGTGGCCAGCCTCGGGGGGTGTATGTGGCAGGGGTCCCTGAAGCTGGTGTGGGTGGCCCAGCACAGCTGTGCTGGGTTAGTCCCACATTCCTGCACAGTGAGAGGCCAGTGTGAAAAGGCAGTGGTAAAAAAGTGTGGCTTTGCTCAGCTGGACTCTCCCCTCGTTCATACCCCTGTACACAAGAGTCTGTGAGCCTTGCAGCTCCCAGAAGCTGATGGCAGAAGGTTTCAGCTCAGCCACCAGAGTTTCACAATGACGCTGTAGGTGCCTCAAATGCTCAAACAGCTTTGGGTCTTCTCAAGATAATTGATATGCTGTGTGTTCTATGGCAGCAAAACACTTGGCAAGGTCACTCTGACACAGCAGTGGCAGACAGTGACACCCGGTGTGGCCCTGGCAGCTACAAGCCCGTGTGCTGTCACACGTACCTTGGTGTCCCTGACCATGTGTGCTTTGAGGAAGGAGGCCAGCACATCGCGGTGCTCCCTGCGGTACAGGAACCTCTGCCGGCTCTCCGGGAGGGCTCTGAACGCCGTGTCCGTGGGCCAGAGCAGCGTGAAGGGTCTGTGCAGCGGGTCCCTGAGCAGCGGCAGCAGCTCCGCGTCCTGCAGAGCCCAGCACACACAGGGAGAGCCCCGCAGTGAGCGTGCGGGCACACAGCACCGCCCCGGGGCACCGGGGACAGCGCCTCACCTGCAGCAGCTTGCTGTAAATCCGGTACCCGAAGGACTCCGCCACCTCCGTGATGTTCTGCTGCTCAGGGAGGAAAGCAAACAGCTGACACCAAGGGTTCCTCACCCAGGGCCAGCAATGCAGGGGCATACCAGACAGGCAACAGCTACAGTGGCTAAACACAAGTTTATCTCTGTCACCGTCATGCTGATGATTTGGCCTGGGAAGGGCTGGCAGTCAGCAGCCACCGCTTTTCTGATTCATCCTGGATAGACACTGCTGTGGCAGAAGCCGGGATGAATTCCAGCACTCTGTTGTGCTGTGTTGCACAGAAATGTGTTATATTCTGTAAAATGCAGGCTCTATAGGCCCCTGATGCTTGCTTAAGGAGTCACAGAGAGGCATTGGCAAACTCATGCCTGTTCTGTGCTGGAAAAGGAGTGTAATGGTTGGCATGGGACAAGATCCTCCTGCTTACATCTAGAACTGTCATCCCCTAGTGATGGAAAAGGCTCCTTATGTTCCAAATATGGCTATGCCACAAATGCTGTCACCTTCACATGCCAAATCTGTGGCCTCAGACAACCCCTAGACAATCAGGGACAGGGAGGAAGAGCAGCCCAGGCTGCTTTGGGCTGAGGAAGCACTGCTGGGTGAGAGATCTTGTCCCTGAGCTCACCACAGCCCTGACACCAGGGCACAGCTCCAGCCTTACCTGTGAGAGCTTTGAGGAAATGTTATGGCCCACCAGGTCACTGGGAATGAGGATCTTGTTGATGAAGTGAATGACCCCGTTCACACCCACGATGTCACTTGTGACCACTTTGGCTTCCTCGTTGAGAGTGATGCTATTCTGAGAGAGAGGGGACCTGCTGAGGGCTGCAGCAGCCACAGCCCCACCCTGGGAGTGTCTGTGGGCCCCAGGCAGGTCACTTCCACAGCCACAATGCCTTCACATGGCAGAAAAAGCAACATCCTGACAAATGGGATGGCAAAGGGAATTACCTCATTCATTGTGATCTTTATTCTGTGTCCAGATAAAGATGTAAGGGACTCCTGGCTTTCCAGGTCACTGGAGAGCAACTTGTGGCAGCCCACCATGTGGTAGCGAAGCAGGTCCCGGAGGAGACCTCTGCTCTTCCACTCCTCAAACTACAGACAGAAAACAGGAGAGAGGTCACACTGGGGCACTTTGCCTTGCACACAGGGCCCTCAGCCCCAATGAGGGAGACATGAGTTCCCTCTGACTCATCCCTGCAGGGAAGATGGTCTCCCAAAAACACACTGAAGGCACAAAACCATTTGAGAACTTTGGGAAATTTCAACCAGCTTGACTAGTCAGTGATGGGGTTAGAACATTCCACTACACTGACACCAAAAAGCTGCCATTCTCTTATTCCTGAGAAGGAGTAAGGGGTCTGTCACAGACACATGGGAGCCTTGCTGCTACCAGCCCATGGGCACCAAAGCCACCACACACCACTGATCTGGCACAGTGCCTCTGAGGCCCACAAGACATCATCTCCAACAAGGGTCTCCTTACAAGAGGAGATATGTCCACCCCTGTCCAGGCTGTCTCCTCAGTGAGATGCCTCCAAACTCCTGCTTTTACACTGATGGAGAGCAGGGGATGCTTTAACCCTCCGTGGTGCAGCCCCTTTGCCTTTGTCTTCACTGGACAGAACAGACCCAGAGGGAACATTGCCACAGCTGGAGCTGTCAAACAGAGCTTGGCATGGGAGGGCACTTACCACTGTGGTGTTTCCTATGAGATCTGTCTGTGGGATGAACACAGTGAAAGGCCCTGCCCCGCTGAGTTCTTTGATGCTTTCTGCCTGTGTAGGAGAGCATTTGTGGGAAGCAGAAAACATTGTTCCAGTTAGCAAGACCCTTTGCAGAAAGCCCTAGGTGGGATTTACTGCAGAGAGACAAGGACAAAGCTGTCACCAACCTGTATCATCCTGAAGAACAGGGATGCATCTGGAATCCTTCCCAGCTCCTTAAACAAAGGGAATCAGCTGGTGTTAGCAGGGTCCCTTCCACTTGCTTCTCACCAACCAGCACTCATACCTGCTCCTTCCAGTCTGGGCCACTCTCCTACACCAAAGGGACACCACTTCTCCTGACACACCACAGTAATCTTCCCTCCCTCCCTCACCAGCTCTGCAGGCACAGATGACATGGATGTTGCAGTGAGCTCTGCCTGTACCATTCCCAACTGCTGCAGGATGGAGTGGACGGAAGATGAAAGCTGGTCCTGCAGCACCTGTCCCATGGGTAACTGCCCTGTGCTCATGGGACACCTTGATTGCTTCAAAAATCTCTGCTTTAAGCTCACTGTGCTGCCACTGCCAGATCTGGGATGCTTCCAGAGGGCAGACACACCATAGCAAGGCAAAGCCCTCTCCTCACCACACTGACTTGCAGAGAGCAGAGGCACACACAGCCCATCTCTTTTGTTGTAGCTCTGCTGTGGGCACAAGCTTTTATTTGCCACTGCCTGAAAAGGTCACTAGCTTGCCCAAGGACAGCCACTGTACTGGCTACAGAAGTGGCCATAGACTGCTGCCCTCCAGACTGGGTCCCAAGTCCTGGCATGGCCATGGGGGACACCTGCCCTCATCCCACTGGGCAGAAGTGAGTTGCCTTGGGAAAAAATAAGATCACTCCCGTTTATTTATGGCATGAAGCAAGCAGTCCCCTGGAGGTAAGGCTAATGTTGCTGACAGGAGTAGAGCGTTGCCTCCCTTTGGACCAAAATCACTTTGCCATGATTCTCTCCCATAGCTGGCACACCAAACACACCTATGATTTATGGAGAGTTTGCCCAAAGCATCTCTCCCACACCACACACATGTCAAGATCTGCTCATCCCCTGGAGAGGAGGGAGTGGTTTGCTGCAGGGCAGGGGACACGGAAGGAGCAGCAGATGCCTCTCACCTGGTGCACTTTGCCACGGCAGGTGAAGCCATCTCCAATGCTGTGCCAGGAGCAGGAGCAGTTCCGAGTGCCAGGGCCTGTGTACTTGCAGAGCCCAAAGGGGCTGCAGCCTCCGTTGTTCTGGCAGGAAAAGCAAAAGGCTGCTTGGAGGAGCTTTTCCAACCACATGAACTGCTGCTTGCAGTGGGACCTGCAAACTCCATCCATCCCAGTGAAAGGAAACCATCCACCTCACCCAAATTCTTGGAATAAACCTCACCCAATTCCCAGCACCAAATCATCCCATGAAATAAGACTTTCACACCTCACTTTGGAACAGAGAGTCCATGACAAAGCCCCTGATTCAGAGGGACAGTTTGACATGGCAGTGATGCCTTGAGCACAGCACACTCTGAGGCTTTTGAGCACATCCCACATGAAATGGACACAAAGGAAAAAGCCCACATGTCTCCAACCCTCTTTCCACCCTGAGGGAATGCTGGGTGGCTGACATAATTGCAGGTGACTGCAGGAGGCAATGGAGACCAAACACACAAGGAAATCCTTCAGTATGAGGAAAGGCAAGACTAGCTCTAGCCAACCAGGCTAATGCTGATCCTGCTGTTAACTCTTGGGAGAGGGGAACATTTCCAGAATGTGGCCTTCACCTCTGGAAGGCTACATGCAAACCAAAAAGAGCCACACCAAATGCAGGCATACCTGTTCACACAAGTTGATGGGGTTGCACTGGCTCACACCATCCCCACTGTAACCAGGCAGGCAATTGCAGGCGACCTGGAGGGAGAAGAGAGCCTTGGGCTCACACTTGGACCCAATAAAGGAAACACACAAGGGCTGCCCTGGACAGAAGGAATGTGATGTAGCACCCATTGTTGCCTCCATGAATAACCAAGCTTGTGTCCACAGCAAATATAACCCGAGACTGCCTTCAGCCTCTGGCCAGCAAAGCCATCTGCTCTCATGGAAACAGCAATGTTTTCATGCTCTGCCAGGGAACCTTCTCTACACAGAAGGGAGAAAGCACAAAGCAGGGCACTGCAATGGACAGGACTGTCTCTAGGAGAATTACACAGCCGTGACAACCCACCCCACACACTCACCTTCTTTGGGCCTGTTTTGATGCACTCTGCGTTGGTGTGGCAGCCCCCATTGCTTTCGAGACAGAGATCAATTTCTGCAGCAAAACAATAAGGCCAGGTCATTTCTGAGGGCTGCTCAAGGCAGCTGGGAATGGATGATCCAAAGAGGTACTGGGAAAGCAACAGGGAGAACTTTTCCACTTTCCTGGGAAAGTGTCTTGTGATAGCAAAGGAATAGGGTGCAACTGCAAGTTTGGTCCTGGCATATGTGGGTCTCTGAGCTGTGACAAATCTGCCCACAGAAAATTCCAAGTCTGTCTGGGTGTACTTTAAGGAATATGAGAGGACTGGACTCCCCCCAGCTCCATCTTCACCCAGAGCAGCACTGTGGGAGACTGCCCTCACCCTCTGTCTCTGGGCCTCTCCATGACGTGCATAAGAGCAAGAAACCTTGCAGGAATCTTTTTGTTTGAGACTAAAACACTGGCGTTCTAGTCTAAAACTCCCCTTAGTGTTGATGCTGCTTCCCTGCTACGCCCAAACCCCACCCTGAGTGCTCACCCATGCAGAGTGTCCCATCCCCAGCATAGCCTTCCTTGCAAACACAGGTTCTCTCTCCTGGGGACACTTTGGTGCACACAGCGTGCGTGGAGCAGCCACCGTGGTCGATAGTGCAGGGATCTATTTCTGTTACCAAAAACAAGAGGAGCAGAATCAGCTCAGAGCACATAGGAATGATCATCTATCTTAACAAAATCACAACATCTTGTTAAAATCTCTTTGTTTCCCAGTGAAACTGTTGGTTCTTTAAGGACATGGGGCCTCATCCAGACCTGAGAGAGGTCAGTCCAAGTAAATAAGCTGAGCTTAAGTAACCTCTGAGTTGGAAATCTTTCCCTCACAGGATGTTCTCACTGACTGCTAATGGTTAGATGAGAAAAAATATATTTACCTGAACAATGTATATGTTTGGGGTTATTTTGCTTTTTTTCCCCCCTTACTCACTTTCCAACAAGGGCAATACTGAAAAGCAATTGGAATGTCTACCAGATTTTTTTAGCTGTTACAATTTTATCACTTGTTTTTTCTTGGTCTGTTTGTTTTTGACATAAGGTTTGTAATGTAGCTCTGGTGAAGTATCCTGAAATCCTGCCTCATTTTGGCTCTACTGCTGCACTATTACCTGATTTTGGTATGGCCAGCAAACAGAAGAATCACAAAGTTCTAGGGAATTGAAACAGCCACATTCCAAGGATTCATGGCCAAAATTGTTATAACTTTTCCACCAATACTGTGATATTGGAACAAGTACAATCCATTCATGTGTATCAGACAGTAAGAACTGCCCTCCTACATTTGCCTGCCTTTTTATCCCTCTCTTGCAGGCTTTAAAAACATCAGAAGCCTCGTGTGTAAAGCTCTGGACTGGAAAACATCTCTACCAAAGCATGGCAGAGCCCATGGTGGATGACTGGGAGGAAAAGGATTTGAGTGATCTTTCCTCTGGCAGCTTCCTGCCATTTATTTCACCTTGTCTTTGCTGGACACACCTGTGCAATGGGTCCCATTCCCTGTGTATCCAGCAGAGCAGAAGCAGGTAGGTAGGGAATCTGTGGAACTGTTGAGGCAGCTGAAATGAGACAGGAATAAACAATCACTGATAACACCTCCTGATCTGCTCAGCTGGGGGGAAGCACTGTACAAATCCGGTGTATGCAAGAGACCACAATGACCGCAGGAGGCACATTCCAGGGATTCCTTTACAGCTCCAAACACTCCAGTCACGCCGGCCAGGACCTGGTGTCCAGCCCAGGCCTCCCACAGTGCAGCCTCACCACAGCCAGGAGCTTCTGCAAGGTACAGGTGGGATGGCAGGATCCCTGCCTTAAGCAGGAGTCTGGATAATGGATGGAGCAGGGAGCAGAGGGAGTCATTCCAGCCCTGTTTCATTCCTTGGCAGGGGCAGAAGGAGCTTGTAAATAGCTCCATGCATAAGGCCAGCCTTGGAATCTCTGCTTTCTCCCATCCACACATGCTGAAGGAACTCAGAGTGGATTTATGCTCGGACAGACAAAATCCTTGGGGAGCCAAAGAGAGTTCCCAGAAAGGAACTGACAATCATGCATCTCTGATGAGTAGGCACCTTCTGCCAGCCCTCTGCCAAGCCCTAAGCCAGAATCACCTCTGTGTGAAACTCACACAAACACACTGCACTTACTTGGCCATTTGATGGCAAGTGTTATTGCATAAGTCAGTCTTGATTCCTGCAAGAGAAAACACAAATATAATTTGGAATTTTCAGCTGGGGCCATTTCTACCACCTAGAGAAAAGGAGCCTCCAAACCAGGAGTGATGCTAACTCTCTTGTCCTATGTGGCAGCAGGAAAATCTCATGGGATTTATGTTTTATCACTTTGCAAGGGAGTGAATTTGATGTTCTCTGTCTGAGCTAATGGTTCAATTTGATTTTATCTGTGTGGCCTCTGCACTGGTAGGAGTGAAACAAGGACTGAAACCTTGTTAATCCAGAATACAGAGCCATTTGGTTTTGGCTCTTTTGAAGTAAAAGATGAACTGCTTTCATGCTTGACATTTCACTAGATAGGACAGCTCTGCTTGATTTCTATTTCTAAATTCACAATAAAATCAACCTTTGTGTGCACACATTTAAATCCAAAGGTATTTAGAAGCTCAGGTTTCTCCTCACCCAAATGCTAATCAAAATCCCAAATCCATCTTCAACATGTTACTTTGACACACAATGACAGATTTATTGAAAACTGCAGACCACAGCCTGAGCTCACCTGAGTGAATGGATCTGTGAGCAGAAAAAGCAGCTCAGCAAACACATTGTGGTCTTTTGAAAATTCAAATCAAGCTCTGCCACCTCCTTAGGCAAGCAACAGCAGTCATGACCCGCCCAATGTGACTGGAAGCTCCCATTTCTCTCCCAGAGCAAGGGGCTGCTTTTGAGGTGCCTCTATCCTCAGTGGAGGTAGAAGCAGGGATAGGCTTTTAGTGGTTTACCAAAAAACTCCAGGGCTTGTGTAGTGTTGGGGAAGTCACAGCAAATGCAGTTTGTATGCAGGAGTGAAAAAGCAGAGTCTGAAAAGGTTTTGGGGGAATGCAGAGTACATGTGACTCTGTGTGTCAGAGCTGCTCTGACACCCCAATAGGGTCCCCAGATTTCTGTGCCCCTTCACACTCACGTACTTTCTTGGCAGGTGGGACCCGTCCACCCTGGGAAGCACTCACAGCTCCCATCCCCCTGCAGTCCATCGTTACAAATGCCATTGTCACAGGCACATTCTGCAGGGAAATACAAACACCACTGTCAGACCAGCCTGGGCTCACTGGCAGAGTCTTGCTGCCATTTCACTGGCTGCTCTCTTCCTAACCCAACACATCAAACAGCCTTCAGGAAAGCACCACAGGAATATCAAAAGAAAATGTCACAGAAGTATCAGCTCTTGATCTGTCACTGTCAGGAGGAGATCACCTGCCTCTGCTTGCTGTACTTTGGGTGGCAGCAGGAAGAGAAGCACAGCACAGCACATGCTTGGTTTGAGGATGAAATGGGGCCAGTCCTCTGGCTGGCCACAAGTGCTCACTCCTGTCTCTGTCTCAGAGACCTGGCAGCCATCTGCCTGTCTCAGAGTCTGGGCACCTTTGTGCTCTCCCACCACCCCTCCTGAGAGCTGAGATGTGGCCACTCCTCAGTCCTTGCAAGCAGCCTGGTAGAGCCAAGCTGGCACAGTGTCCTCGGTTACAATGTAAAGATGTGCCCAAAAGAATGTATTCTATCACCATCTGTTGAAAGGAGGTGGGGCAGTGATCCTCATCTCTGTGGGAGATATCTCGTGTTAATGGGCCATCTGTTAAAACCAAGCGGGACACTGTTTTTTAGCTTTTCCACAACCCATCCTCCATCCAGGGAGATATCTCCTGTTAATGGGCCATTGAGTCCCACTGAATGACTGAAAAAATTACATCATCCCATTGGGAGATGCTCCACCCAGGGGGAGGAGCCAAGCATTTCCTACCCAGATAAAATCTGAGATCTGGAACACCAAGGCAGTCCTTACCCACTGGTTTCCAGAGGACAAGAGATAACAGACCTTTCTACGGGATCACTGCTTCAACAAGACCACTTCCTCTGGACTGCTACCACCACCCCAGCTAGCAGGGTGTCAGGCTGTATTCTGACTCTGCCAGTGGTTTTCTTATGTACTTTACTTATTTATTTATTTATTTGTACTTTATTATTTATTTATGTATTTTATTTTTTCCTCTCTTTTCCTATTAAATTGTATTTCTGACTTGTAGTCTCTCACTGGTTTTGCTTTCAAACCAGCACACACAGTCGTCGGTGTCACCTGATTTGCAGTCGGAGCCGTATCGTCCCACTTCACACATCTCACAGGCAGTGCCATGGAAACCCTCCAGGCACCGGCACTCCCCGCTGCCCTGGCTGCCATCCTGGCACTCCCCGTTCCCGGAGCACCACTGGCCCGGCTTCCCGGGGCACATCTCGCACTGGTGGCCGTAGTAGCCGGGGCAGCACACGGACCTCTGGAAAACAGAACAAGCTGGGGTGAGCCATCCTGTGCAGCACACACAAGGTACAGCTTCATTGTGGGAGCTGCTTGATTCCCCCCTCTGTGTGACAGCCATAAGTTCTGACAACACATGGAAGGAGCAGTAGGATGGAGTGAACCCCCTGAAATGGGGTGTTCTGTTGGCCAGAGCGCCATGTGAAGGTCTGCACTTCGCTTGAGAAACACGGGCTCTTTGGTGAGTGACTGAAATATCCTGTGTCCCTCCAGCCTGTCTCCTGCCTGTGTTCTCATTGTGTCCCTGCTGGGCAGAGAGAGGCTCTGCCAGGAAGTGATTTGGTTCCAAAGCCTGATCTCACTGCTCTCACTTCTTTCTGCATCTACCCATGGAGGGAAGAAAATCATGACGGGACAAAGTTGGACAGTATAGACGATGAGAAACACCATCTAATGAAGCAATGCAAAAGTGCCAAATGAGGTACAAATTCTGACTGAAACTCTCTATGTGAGTACAGTAAGTCTAACTCCCTCTCTCCCTTTTCAATTTCCTGTTCCCTCTAAACTTTCCAAGTGATGCTGCAACACCTCTAAGATGTCAAATTCACACAAGTCTTTCTTTTACCATTTTCTCTTTAAGTGTTTTCTTCCAGCAACCCATTTTCACAAAACTGGTAGGGGCCATAACACACACAACATGAGGTGTGAGACCTTCTGCTCCTCCCTTTGGTTCAGCTCCAATGAGTCATCAGTTATTCGGGAAGGCACAGGCACAAGCAGAATGCCATCATTCCTGCCTCATTTCCTTAGGAAACCAGACTGCAAACAATCAACTCCTTCTCTTCCTCTGCAGGACAAAACCCAGAGCAAGAATATCGAAGTAGCAGGTCCCAATCCATCACTGTGCAGACATTTCTGCAGATCTTTTGTTGTTCCAGTGCCCGTCACCTCCAGGATGGAGAGTGATTCCAGACAACCCCAGTCTCAGCTATGCAAAGGCACAAACACAGCCAGGATTTCAGCACAGCCTGCACTTCCATGGCTGTGCTTCTCACACCCATCTTACTTTTGCCAAAATGAATCAGAGGCAAATGTTTTTCTCACCAGAGAAACTTTTGCACAGGTGAAATGGCAGCCTTCTATTCTTTCCCCTGCAGAGCGCAAGCCACATTTAAGAAGATTCTTGCTTCCAGGGGGTTCCTGAGGAAATAATCGACATAGACACAGATAGGAGATATTACAATATTTAGACAAACAGTGTACATTTTGGTGCATATGGCAGTGTTCTTGCTTTGTATCTGACAGGAATAGCCCTAAAAATCTGAACTATCCAGAGCTGAGACCAATCGGGCATCTCTGGATGTGAGGTCACCACACAGAGTCTATTTTTTATCTGCCAAACCCAGGGTACATGTCAGTCTGAATACTGAGAAAAAAGAATTGGGAACTTTTGGGCATAGAGTAAAGCAGAGAGGCTTAAGAAGCCAGATGTAGCTGCTAGGCAATTCATAGCCAGCATGGAAATGAAATGCTTATTTTCCTCTCTGGAAATGTTTGTCACTCACTCACATACAAGCTGCAGGCACAATCAGCCCGTCTGTGTGAACAAATCAATGGTCCAGGCAGGAAAATTGCTACAGGCACCCCTAAATTGGCTTTCCTTGATGATAATGCCAAAGGAGTCAGAGATAAAACTAAAAACAAGACATCTCTTCTTCCCTGTTAAGTGGGAAAACTAAAAGGCTCCTGAAATTCAGGCAAAGCCTGGTGCCAGCAGCTTTGGGTGGAGCTTCATGATTCATGTACATGTTTTTTCCTGTATAACCCTCCCTTGGTTTCTGCTTTTTCTTGCAAACCTTGGCAATGGATGAGCCCCAGAGGTCTCAAGGGCACATTTTTTCAGGTATCAAGATGACACCTATAGAGCAATAAAAGGACCTCAAAGCATTATCTGCAACCAGCCTGTGAGCTGTCACATGAATCCAAGACTCACCATAAGAACTGATCCAGAAGGACACTTGATCCCCTTCTCACACCTGCCACACCTTGACTAGAGCAGAGAGAACAGGAAAAGTCACAAGTGTGCCCTCTACCCACATCACACTAATCTTGAATTACAAATGCTGCTCTACAGTGTGCTGGTTGGGACAAAGATGTTCTTTTTTCAAAGATCTCTGTGGCTCAAAACACCAAAAGAAGAGACCATATGCTACACCTTTCCTAAGTCTCAGGGATTTTTGTAGCCCTGGGGTTCCTTCCCACAAGGCTGCAAATACTTTTTTTTCTGATCTGTAGCAGGCAGACTTACCTCAGTCTGACACTTCAATCTTCAGGTTTGGTGGCTCAATTGCCATGAGCCACAGGGTACATGCAAGCTGGACTTTTGGCCATGACTCCCAGGCAAACCAGGGAGCATTTTCTAAGGGAGCTTGTGGTCATGGCATGCAGAAATTGAGCCGGATTTTCCTTCCACAGCTGAGTATCTGGGAGCCCCTGCACTAGCCAGCCCCATGGCTGGTGCTGTGAGGGAGGCTCAGCAAGGGAACTGAACATGATCTGCACAAGAGCTGCTTTAGATGCACAGAATCTCCAGGTAGGAGGTGCCAAATCTCCACAAAGCCCCGTTTCATGAGGCTCATCTGGGGCTACACCACAAGCTCCTGTGTCACCCATGAGGACAGCCAACGCAGGCTGTCTGTTACCCTCAGTTTGGCTCAGAGGCTGGAGGAGCCCTGTGAAATGGTGTCAGCTCCTTGGTCATCACCATTACCTTCACTACAGTGGTGGTATTGGCAGTGCAGCGATTCTTCTGCACCTGGAGCACCTGGGACACCCCAATCAGGATGCCATTCTTTGTCTCAAAGGATCTTCCATCCAAAGGAATATTATTGGCAAACTTCTGCAAAGCAGGAGATAGCAGCTGAGATAATAACCTCCAATTCCTCTGCATGGATTGCTTGGCAGCTCCAAGACAGTCCCAGCAGTAAACTTGTGAGGATGTGCAAGAGGGAAATGGGAGTATTGAGTCACCAGGTCAAGCCAGAGCCTCAGATGGAAGAGCAGTCTGCTCCCTTACCTGAGTACTGTTTTGGTAAAACATCAGCCAGTAGGAGAGCCCTAACATGCTCGCCTTATGAACTCCACTTCTCAGGTCTGCAGGCAAGAGCTTCTCTCCCAATACAATGTGGTACTGCACTGTTTCATTGTCCTAAATCCACAAAAATACAAATGTTTGGAGTCTTTTGGCTTCCTAGACTACAATTCAGTCAGAGGTATGGCATAAGAAATGTTCCTAAGCACCTGTAATGGCTAATTAGGCACACAGAGCTTAGTAACTCTCTGTCACACATGATTGATCACACTTGATGATTCTGATACTTGATGAACCCATTAATGTTTTTTGGAACCTTTCAGAAGTCTGAAAATTGCCACAGCTAGCGAGGAAGCAGAACATGTTGTGCCATCTATCCACATATTAATTTACTCTGCACTTGGGGTCCAAATATTCTTTTCAGATCCCACTGCACCACCCCTGGAAATCCTCTCGCTTCTCTGCCACATTTCTCCCAGCTTTTAGCATCAGATATTAATCTCCTCTGCATGCTGAAATCCCCTGAGCTTGTTTGCTATTTGCCAGTGTACATGCCCCTGCACCCACCACAACACATATTCAACCTGCAAGCAAGCAGTGAGCTTACCAGCTGAGTCACATTGGCAGCACGGCAGTACTCCTCAATGGAATTATTTCCAGGAACAAAAATTGTGTATTTTTCAGAGGACTCAACTTTCCCAATCAGCTGGTACTCCTAAAAAATGTCCAAACAGTAACATTAGCAATTACACTTGTACTCGCTAAAACCCAAACCACATATGAGATCAATTATAAAGGCAAGAGGAAATGCTTGATATACAACTTGATATACAGCTTCTACTCAGCCACACACATCTGATTGCTTGCTCCTTGTCCTGGCTGACATAAGAGCAGCTTCCCAGCTGTGAAAAAGCCTTCCTTCCCTTTCTTCTGGTTTTCTCTGCCTTGTATAGGGATGAGAGCACCTGCAGTAGACAGGTCATCTTCCACTGTAACACATGCCAGTGATCTAGAGATCTAACTGGAATTATTAACTCTTTGGCTGCTCAAAAGCTTTCCTAGAAGATCCCTTATGTAGGACACACACGTCTCCCTTTCTTGCCAGGCAGTCCAAATTTAGGGCCCCCAATCCAGGGTAGGGTGAGCATTTGCTCAGCAGACAGTTCTGACAGTGCCAGCTGTGCTCACCTCCACTGCTTACCTCTAGCAACTCCTTGAATATGCTGAACGAGGCCACTGTGCTGAGCTGCTCCTGCAGACCAGGAGGGCTCGGTGGGACATCTCCTGGGGATGGCAACAAAACCTGTGGAAAAAGCTGGTTCAGAGCAAGGCTGAGCAAGGGGCTGAGGGGAATCTCACTGGAGTCCTGCCCTGCTTGCAAGGAAGGCAATTGAAAGGTCTCATTTTACACAGTCCTGCAATAGCCTGAACTCTTCTATCAGCCAAGAGAAGGGGAACTCTCCTCCCACTGGTCCTGGAGACAAATGTTTTAAACACTGAACACTGCTGCACAGGAAACATCTGTCAGGACCTTTTGATAACCTCATATATTTTGCCTTTATAACCCTTCCTAACCATCCAGACATGTGTTCCTCCCTGGCCCTATCACAGAGGCTGCTGCACAAACCTGCTGCTTCAACTGCAGCATTTCCCAGTGCCACAAGTACTGACATACCTTACTGAGGACATGCATGATGCCATTGCTGGCAGGGATGTCACTGACAACTATGCTTGCATTCTGGATCATCAATACCTGCACAAGAATCAGAGGGAGAAGCAAAAGGATTAGGAAGAGCCAAGCAAGTCAAAACAAATATGTTGCTCATTCAAGGCTACACACGGCTACACTAGGTACAGTTTTGGAAAGATTCCTGCATTTGAGGGCACTGGTGTCCCACCCAGGCCCCCCACTGGATACAGCAGCCCCTCAGCAGTTAAATTTGAGATTGGTACATGAGCCTTATGTAAGAAACCCTTACACCACTCGTGGTGTTTATCTGCCATCTGGTCTGTGGGTTGAGAGTGGGTAATTCTGGCCCATCAAGCTTTTTGAGCTTTTCAGCAGTGAAGACACCTTCAAGGAAGTGGGCTCTGAGGGGAACAAAATCAGATAAAGAAAAGATTAGGGAACTGTTGGTAATGACAGGGAGATAAGACCACACCACCCAACATTCACATCTCTCACAGGAAGTAATTTAGCATGTGGAGAGAACAATGGAGAGAATTGTTCTGATGCCATCTGACTCGGAAAATCTCTCTGCAAATACATGAAAAATAAACCCACTTCCCATGGTCTGTGGTCTGTTATGTTTTAAATGCCTACTTAATTTTTGCCTGCCAGATATTTAAATTAGCTTCTATATTTATCTCAAGATATCTCCTTATTGGCCATGCACAAGAAAAAATCCCTTTCATGGCTCTGTTACTGTTGTTTGGGCCAGTAAAGCAAAGGCAGGAGGCTCCTTGTACCTGACTAAAAACGGCAGCGTGTAAGGGGTCAGCCAGAAATCTTTGTCAGCACTGCTCAAGTTCTTGATAGCTGCCTCTGATGGCACCAGGACAGTGACATTGGCTCCTGCTGGGATGCTGAAGAGAGATTTCTGTCGTCCAAAGCACAAAAATGAACAAATAAGACACACCCCTGCCACATGCATAGCACAAAATACACCCACAGCCATCGCACTGTCACAGTCACATGGAGGGGATGTGAAGGAGCACAGCAGCTGCTCAGCAGCACAGTAGGATCTCCTGGCTCTCCTGGGCGTGGCAATCAATGAGTGCCACAGGAGGTTCAGCCAGAACAGCTGACACCTGATTGCCAAGGGAAACCCTGCTGCTTTATGCTCTACCTTCCCAATTCAGTTTTCCTTCAAACACATTCAGTCATTTCCATAAGTCGTTTTTGGTATCCCAATATCAGTCCTGGGGGAGGGACTGAGATAACTGCTGGAAAAAGCAATTTTGTATGCAGCAGGTCAGGTGAGCTAAAGCTCAAGTCAGAGGTTGTCCATCATAGTGTGTTTCCACAGATGTGATGCAGTCTGTGCAGAATCTCTCTTATTCCCACACTAGAGACAGGGAAGCAGCAGAGAAAAGGAACAAACATGCAGTCTAATGTGCCAAAGGATGTTCTTTTGAAAAACAGTGTTATAATGTTACCCTTTCTTTCCCTTCTGTGCTGTTTTCTGATGGCCAGCAGTTACAGATGGTACAACCATGAAAATTAAATGTGACACAGCCCCAGCTTCCTCTTGTGAGAGAAGCAAAGACCCCAAGACACAATCATGACCCTCATTCTACAGCAAACTCCACAGCTTTTCTACATGCCTGCTCTGTAACCATTTCTCCTTTGCTTTGTTTTGTTTTCTCTAAAGAAAAAGATAAATGGAGTTGCTTGTCCTCTAACAGACTCATTCACAGGCTTCACTCCTACAGAACTTACCCGTGTGGGTGTCCCATGGTTTCTCTTACCTTAACCCAGTTGTAGAAGCCTACAAAGTGGGAATTCCTGGCCAGCTCCTTTCAAATATAAACAACAGAAGAGTTATCTCTGCTGAGCACAGGGTACAGGGTTGGGGGACTCAGGGTGGGGGAGAGGAGCCCTTTGAAATATCAGATCTGGCAACGATGACTTTGACATTCTTCTCACTTCACAACCATTACAGGCACCATGTATTGTGAGGAGAGATGGGCACTTCTAAAACCACACTTCAGCCATTAAAATATATATTTCCAAATAAACAAACTATTTTCAACTCATCTGCAATGAGCTCATGTGTATCAGGGACAAATAATGACAGAAAATGGGCCTGACAGCTCTGACCTGAAAAACTTTCCAAACAACAAAGGAAAGATGATTTATTGCACAGGACAGGTGCTCCCTGCACAGGGGTGAAGCAGCTTAGAAATTATGGTTTTACTGGCAGTAATTAGTCTTGGCATCACTCCTGTCCCTGTGGTCTTGGAATACACTTGGGCTTCACGCTGATGCTGGTAGAAGGAGTCAACTAAGGTGACAGGGAAAAGTAAAGAGAGAGCAGAGACAGTTCTCTCCAGTCTCAAAAAGGCCTCAGACATTTGCTTTTCACTCACTTTAA
The DNA here is from genome assembly GCA_013397075.1 of Rhabdornis inornatus. NCBI lineage: Eukaryota > Metazoa > Chordata > Aves > Passeriformes > Rhabdornithidae > Rhabdornis > Rhabdornis inornatus. Next base: position 518,713 of record VWZS01006642.1, read on the forward strand.
GAATATCCCCATAGCATGTCATGCCATCCCCAATGTAGCCTTCAGAGCACACACAGGATCTCTCTCCTCCACCTAGGGGTACACATGTAGCCTGCAAATACAAGGAAAGGAAGAAGAAATTAGAGAGCAAACACAGGTTATGTAGTGTTACACCTATCTCAGAACTGAATTCTGGCCTTCCAAAGGCTGGGCTGCAGTAGCACACACAAACACTTTCCACATGCTGCCCTTGTGGTGGCACTGAGAGTTCCCCTCATGTCGCTAAGCCTAGGTGATTGCTTTGGTTGTATGAACCCACAAAAATCAGAGGATCTATCTTTGGACCACATCAGTGCAGGCCAGTAAGATGAGAGAACTGAAAAGGTTTATGTTCTCTCAATGCCATGGCTGCTACAAAACCTGTCAGTGAGCAGGGGAGCCTCCCCTGCCATACCAGGACAGCTCTTTAACTACTCTTTAACTTTAGCTCTTTAACTCTTTAACTACTCACCAGGTCATGGCAGCCACCATTGTCCATGAGGCACGGGTTGATGGCATCACAGCTGTGGCCATCACCAGCATAACCCCTCTTGCAGACACACTTGCTCTGCAAGAGAGAGACATTTCAGTTTCACAGACTTACCAGAGCATCCTCATTTACTATCCAAAAAATGTCTAAGGCAGCAAAACTTCTCCTTAATTTATTTTCCCAAGTTTTCTTCCTGGTCCCTCAAGACCTGGAAATGTGGGGCTGTTTCCTTAGCAGAGCATCATCCTCTATCACAGCACACAAGCTGCCTGGTTCCTCAAGCACATTGATCCCTTGCACTGCTTGGCTGTGGGGGTCACTTGAAGATGATGGCTTCCTCCTTTATTTCCAGGTTTTTAGGGAATGATGCAGGCTTTGTGAATGGCAGAAGGAGGAGTTAATTTCAAAGCTTCCTGCTTTCAAGATACCTAGGAGCACTTGCACATCTCACCTCACTAAAATCTGCTAAAGCTTTTGTGCCCTTTTTTCAGCACATAGTGCAATGCTCCCCATGCTCAGTGGGGAGGAGCAGCACCTGAGGAGTCTCCTCTCTGTGCACCTTCCTCCCACCTCAGCATGCCCTGCCCTTGGCCCAGCTCCCTCCACAGACTGCCTGAACAGCAGCACATGCTCCTCAGTGCTGTGGTGTGGGGACAGGGGGATGCAGAGACTGGTGCCTTAGATCAAGCTGTATTACAGAGTGTGACCCTGTCCCTCTGCTGCACAAGTGCCAGAGTTGAGCAGCAGCCCTGAACACACCACTGCACCTCACATGCAATACACTGTGATGCTGCAGCTGCTGTTGCTGGCAGTGGACAAGCAGGCCTGGCTGCTGGCCAGTCCAGTTTTTACCTCTGGCAGTCCAAGGCCACCTCAGAGCAGCTGAGGAAGTGTTAATTCTGTTAATTGTAGCAGCAGGCTGCCCAGTTTGCCCATACCTGTCCTGGCCCGGCGTAGATGCAGTCGGCGTTGAGGTGGCAGCTCCCTCTGCTCTCCAGCATGCAGTTGTCTATGGGCACACAGCCCTTGCCATCCCCAGTCCAGCCCACGGTGCACTGGCAGGTGACAGTGCCAGGGCCTGTGCTGGTGCACAGGGCCTTCAGGAGGAGGGAGAGAGAAGGAATTACACCCAGCAGAAGGAATTACAGCCATCAGAAGGGAGAGAGTGCAATGAAAACACAGCAACAAATCTCCTTCCTCACACTGTGGAGATTTTCTGACTGACCAACTCTGATTCCAGCACTGGGGGCTGGGGGTGCAAGCATCTTCTCCAGAAAAGTCATAGAAAACTTTGTAATAAAGTGATTCTGGAGACATTTTGTGTTTTTTCAGAGAGCTAGACACATGTCTAAGGTGGCTCAGAACTCACAGGCATTCATTATCATCGTGTAAAGCTGTTTTACTTTACACAGTTTAGTATTCCCTGAAGAGGAGGACCACAATCTCCTGCCTGGATGTCTGGGATGGAATCAATTATAGATGGCAGGAAAGGAAAAGACCTACTTTGTACCCAGTGCCATCCTATTCTCTTGTATCTGGTCCAATGTCTTCCTCTGATTGAAGGGTCTAATTTATGATGAGGTTTGACCATTTGGCAGTAATTTCCAACATGAAGCACCACAGTCTTTAACCATGGATAAAAATGCAGTGTTGATGGTTACTGGGAATATGAGTTGGATCTCACAGTTAAGCTACAGAGAAAGTAACACATTAGAAGACCTTGAGGGGAATATCATTGCAAATCAGAAATGATCTGTACAGCTAATCTGTGTGGCTGATAAAATATCTGGTGTGAACCAGCCAAACCATCCTTGGACTGTCACATTTTGGCACCAACTCAAATGATTGACATCTTTACAACGACTGTGCCAAGGCACTTGTTTTTCCATCTCATCTGACAGACAGAAAAAATTAGCACACAAAATCTGTAACAGTCCCAGGAGTCCTGGATCCCTTTCTGATTGAGAGGAGCTGCCTCTCCATGCTTCACAGTTTGAGCCCACTTACATTCTGTGAACAACCTCCCCGTTCTGGCTGACTGCACAGGTTGATGGGCTGGCAGGAAAACCCATCCCCTTCGTATCCATCCATGCAGATGCACCTTAAAAGTATAAACACAAAAGGGACACAGGTAGAGCAGTCCCTTGAGCAAGCAAGATTTATTACCAGCAGGTTGGCTGAGTTACTCAAGCCGTCCTGTGCACCAAGTACACAGACACACAGAGCCACAGGGGGGGCAGTACAGTGTGTACAATGTGCCTGGACAATGGCAGTGTGCCCCTGAACGTGCCAGAGACTGACCTTGCTGTGTCATTGAGGCTGCAGACAGCGTGCTGGTGGCAGTACTGGGACAGCCCACTCGGGCCACAGTTCTTGGATGTCCTGTCACAGAATTTCCCAGTGTAGCCTTCCTTGCAGGACCAGGACTGACACACCCCCCCACTGCCAGGCCTGTTGTCACAGACCCCATGGACACAGCCACAATCTGTCAAGGACATGCAGTAAGATCAGTAAGTACAAAAGGTCCAGAATCCACCACAGTTGTAGATTCCCAACTTTCCTTCACAATCTCTTGTGACAACAAATAATCATTCCATTATTTTTTTTGACAGAGGGATGTTTGCTTAGAGACATCCATCACAAATCAAGCCTGGCCAGGGAACAGATCCTGCAACTGTCTGGGTCCATATTTTCTACAGGCCGTAAGAACAGAATCAAATTTAGGCTATCAAGCTCAAGGTCATTGTCAACTATCTTTTGTTTCCTAACAGGAGAGATCTAAATTAGGTTGATGTTTCCAAAACATCACCACTGTCATATCAAACATGTTTTCTCCACTGTCATTTGAAGGGACGCACATTTTTGTCACTTCTTTCATGCTGGTCTTGCCAGAAGAGAATCAAATATACATGATTTTGCACCATCATCCTTGTTCTAAATTTTCCTTCAGTCTCTTCATCAGAGTTACTAACCTTCATCACAGTTCTCGCCGTGCTTGTTTGGGTTTGCACAGATGTGGCAGGCTGTGCCTTTGAAACCTTCAAAGCAGTGACAGTTGCCATTGCCTTGAATGCCATCACTGCACTGGAAGGAAAACAAGAAAAAACCCAAAGTCATTGAAACTCAGAGAAATGAATTCATTGAGTTTTTTGAGGTATCAGAGTGCATTGATATCATCAAAGGCACTTTGATACTCACAGTAACAAACAGGACTTTGAAGAGTGGTGGTAGTAATACAAGATCCCACACAGCCAGAGCTGTGCCCAACAGCCATGACCTAATTCACACTAAATATGTGCCATTCTCCCTGGATCTTCTGCTACCACCTCTGTGGGCTCATCCCTGGAGCACAAACTCTGAACTGTACTTATCTCAAATGACACTCTCCAGCCACAGTGATGCACCTGCTCATTGCAATGCAGAAGGTTTCTCCACACTTACATTTCCCCGGCCATAGCATGGAGTGGAAAACCCCCCTGGGCATGGCAAGCAGTCTGGACCAAAGAACCCTTTGCAGCATCCAGGTTTCTGAAAAAAAAAATGCAAAATTGGTAAGGACATGACTTAACAAGAATTTCCTAGAGTACTCCTGTGCTCATAATTCTCAAATTCTGGTCTTTGTTTCTGCCACGGAGGGAAACAGAATGTTGTATTTAGCATCTGTATTTCTTAGGAGCTCCTGTACTTAAATTATTTTTCAACAATGACCCCTTTCCTGCTCACAGACAATTCTTCTCAGAACAAACCATTATATTCTTCTTGTTCTGTGATTTCAACACACAGAATGCATGCTTTTTATGAACTTTTAATTCTTTAAGAGTGCTGGTCCACTCACTCTTACTTTATCCTTGCCCAGGACTACATTCCTGTGGAGGGATGTAGCAGTCCTGGATTGCAGGCCTTGTCATGACTGATCAAAGGAAGAGCAATCATATTACAAACAATCAGCAGTATTTAATGAAACACCCACAAATCATTCCATAGAGCTGGCACTGTGAGAGCTCAGGAGCTGCAGACAAACATGAAGTCCATAAATTCACTAAGAGAGACTTTCCCAAACCATTGACAGTGGTTCATAGACAGGACGCAATCATTTCACAGCTTAAAGCACTTTCCCTGTGCTCAGCTTCCTCTGGGAGAAATGTTAAAGCTGGGACACTCCAGTTAACACTGCAACATCATGGCTTCCTACAGCTAGGCTGGTCACAACAGGGATGCCTTATTTAATTTTATTTATTTATTGCACCGAGGTTTAACTGAGCTGCCTTCTAACATTCGCAGTAGGTTGGTACCCTGTGTTCTCTGGGACAAAGCAAGAGCAGGCAGCTTGTTTATGTGATGGTGCTGGGGACAGCTTTCCTTTTGCTCCCATCCAGCCCTCTCGACTCAGAGCTGTTCTTGGTGCATGAGGAGAAGCAGAGCTGAGCTCCTTTCAGGGGGAATGTGTTCCTCCATCACACTCACCGTGATGGTTTGATTGCAGTACCTGGCACACCCCTTCTTCAGGACGTTCAGGCCTTGTGGGTCATGGATATAAACACATTCCTTTGGGTAGAGCGTTGGTTCCTGCACAAGCAAAACAAGCCATTAGCACTGTAACCTTCCTTTTTTTTTTTTTTTTTTTTTTCTGCAGAGAGCAGCTGTGCCTATCTGTGAGCTGGGGAAGTTCACTGAAGAGCCAAGGTGAGCAGCACACAGCTGTGGCAGGATGAACCAAGGCACACAGTGACCTGCTCTTGCTCCCAAGAGTCCCCAGGCCTGAGCCAAGGTGCTGCCCTTTAGTTGTAATAATAGTGTCTGTGATAAGGGGCAGAGCAAGCACAGGGGGAGGAAGAGAGGGAGGGGAGGCAAGAGGGAGATAAGAGTGGCAGGGAGGAGAAATAGAGGGTAAGAAAGAGGAGGAAAGATACAGGAGAGGGGAGAGGGGAGAAGAGAGGGAGAGTGGGGCATAGAAATTGTAAGGAGAGAATGAGGGAGGGAAGGAAAAAGATGAAGGTGGGATGAAGAGAGGAAGGCATAGGAGAAAGGACTGCAAATAACATTGGAACAACTCTCAGTGTCCTGTCTTGGAGCTGGGCACTGGTAGAACAGGGCTCCAGGTGATCCTGGCTGATTGCCAGCCTCAATCAGAGAGGAAAATGAGCATTTGCAGATCTCTGCTTCAGACATCCATGCTGAGACAGCATTAGCAAGTTCTCCTGAAATTCAGACCTCTCAGAGGACACCCAAGAGTTTAAGGGTGGTGAGCACATCCCTGGCTTTCACAAACAACATCTTGGGTCTGGCCTTCACATTGCCATTTCCTGGAACTTGCTGTTCTGCTAACCTCAGCATGGGATAATTCAAACAGCAGCACTCCTCCTTCCTCCACCTTCAGCTAGCTCTGCCCATCTCTAATCAACAGGGAACAAACTGTTTCTCACCCTCTGCAGAGCAGGAAGGTTGCTGTGATTCTCTGGCTGTGATGTAGGCAGAGGCAGTATTGGATAATACTTGTGAAATTAGGCTTGCTTCTGAGACTCTGGAGGAGATGGTAAACCCTGCATGTGAGCAGGAAAGCTCTGCCTGAGGCAGAGCAGAAGTGCTAAAAGCTGCAAGTCTGCAATTTCATTTAGACCAGGATTTCTCACTGCACTCCACATTGATTCAGCAAGCAGACTCCAGAACAAGAGAGTGCACAGAGCAGTTGGTGGGCAGCAGGCTGGGATCACAAAGCTTGGAGATATATATATCCATATATATCCTCTGACAAGCCTGTCTACTGGCTGCCTTTCCTGCTCCTTATTTGTTTGAAAGTCACTTGAGTTAGAAACTGTCAGTATGTCTGTTTGTCATTATGCAAAGAAATTACAGAAATAACTACAAATATTTACCATTTCCTTGCTGCCAGGTGGGCAAATGCTGTTGTTGAGGGCCTCACAATCCACACAAGAGCCCTGTTAAGAAAAGAAGAGGCAAAAATGTAATCTTCTCCAAGGAACCCCTTCCCCATGCCAAGAATGCTACAGAGCTACTGTTCCCAGTACATATATCCAAAACCTCACAACATGTATCTGAAATGTTTAACTGCTCTTAGTTTCTACACTCTGAAATGCACTGAGTTTATCACTTAAATAGAATTTCTCATGTGTCTCAAGGAGAAGCTTGCACCTGCCTGAAGCTGGGGTCTGTCTGCACTCTCTGAGTTTCTCTGCCACTAGACAACCTGCTGGGCTGGGAAGCACTTTGGGCATCCAAGCAGCAGGACTCACTGGATCAGCAAGTTACGTGGACACTCTGGCCCCTTGGGATCCACTGTGTCTTTCCAAAACTCTTGCTATTCAGAGCCTCATCTTCTTTCCTCCGTAACCTACCAATGATCAATCTGGGGAGAAATTAACTAAGCACCTCAATTAGGGTGTGTGAAACAGTAAGTGTGAGAATACTGCACAGCATTTGTAGGTCCTGCTACTGAGTGCCTGCTGTCTGTCAGGACACCAGTGCTGACAGAGGTGGGAACAAAGCACTGTCAGCCCAGTCAGCAACTCTACTAGGAAGAAGAGCATGTAAAGGAAAAGGCAAATGTACTTTGGAATCAAAGGTAGGATGGGTGCATGGAAAGAGCAACAACCTACTAGGAACATTTGCTGATTAGCAGCAAAGCAGTGCCAAGTGCAAGCAGAGGAAACACTGACAGTGCTGCCAAAGTTCACACCAGGGGAGCTCTCAGACAGACCACATTTCCCAAATGCAGTTTACACAGCCTGCTTTAGGCTCTCCAGGTGAGTGTGGGGTGCACAGCAAGCACCAGCTGTGCTTGAGCATGAGAATGGGAGAAGCTGACTTACCATCACGATTTTATGTTGCTCTTCATTGCATCTGTGAGGCAAAATGGGAACAATTGAAGGAGGGATGAAGATGCCATCCAAAGTATGAATAATACCATTTGAAGCCACAATGTCTCGCATGTTTAAGGGGATCCCCGATTCATCCATCAGAATTTTTCCCTGATGCAGAAACACAATTTTAGCCCATTAGACAGGATCAACTACATAAAGCCAATGTGGGAAACAGATGGTTCACAACATCAAGGTCAACCACACAAATGGTCAAGCCTCTTAGTGGAGTCACAGATTGGATAAAAAGTAAGCTAATTCAATGATCTCATTTAAGTCTAGTTTTTTAAGCAGAGGAAGCAGAGATTGGCTGAAACCACATTGTTCAGAACCATGAGCTGACATTCTCCTACCACAGAAGGGTTTGCCCTAAAGGGTTTTCATTCACACTTACATCTGCACTAATGTTGATGGTGAGTATCTGGTTAGCCATTGTAACGATGTGAGGCATCATTATCAGCTGCTCTACAGTCACCTGAAATAAAACACAAGGAGAGGGTACCATGGAAAAGCAGAATCATTTCAGTGCAACTTACAGAATCCTTCCATGATTCCTGCCACTTGAAAAACTTCTCAAGAGGATTTAACATTTACATTTTATGAGATACCTTGAAAACAAACAATGGGTCAGAGGGTAATCCAGGACTTTGTGTGAACAGTTTGCAGAACCACAAACACAGCAGTGCTGGTGTGTTTCCTTGTGTGCTGGTTTTCATTCCTTGTTTAGGTAACTGTCCAGCACAGCTAAAATCAAGTCTCACTAACAATGGGACACGAACAGTGCCTCTTATGAATACAGCTGCAAGTAGGTTCAGACTAATAATGATTTTTTCTAGGACATATTCAATAAACAATGAAAGTTGAGCCAGAAGCATAATAGAGAACATATTTTGACTGAAAAAAATAAGCTTTAAGGCAGAGAAAAATGTAAACTGCATCTTGTGTACTCAGAAACTTAATGATTTGAGTGGAGAGTTCTGAGAACCAGGACAATTGTTATTTTTGTGTCCTGCAGCAAACTCTGCTGGACAATATTTTCATTGTAATGGCCATCCAACTAGGGAGCACCAACACTCCAGAAAACTCAGAGTTTCTTGATGGACAGCACAGCTGTCCCTTTTGGCAACTCCTTTCATGACAAACATTTTGCCTCATCAGATCCTGAGTCACATTTCTGCTCCTCCAGGGGAAGTCCAAGAAGCAGCAGCTGAAGTCATCAACACTGTGACCTCTATGCCAGACGAAAGAGTTGACAAGGAGTTGGTCTGAAGGAGGTTTGGGTTAGAGCTGCCTGCCTTACCGCTGCTGAGGTGTAGATGTGATGTTTCACCAGTTCCTGAAGCTTATTTATGCCCTAAGGAAAGAAGAGAACATGAGAATTAGATACTCCTTCAATGCTCAGGACTAAGAGGAGGCAACTACTAATCAGTGATTGACCATGCCAATGCCCATAGCAGTGAATTCACTTGGTGAATAAGTTCCTTCATTTCCCCCTGCCTGAAGCTGGGGTGAGGAATTAAAGTCAAACACCAGATTTCAGCAATCTGGCTGACCATATTTCTCACTGCAAGTTCCATCAGCACCCACTTCTCTCCTAGAGCTTTACAGAAACAAAGACATGGTTTAGCCACCCCCAGGAAGAACAACTTTCAGCAATGACCAGAGCCATTGCACAAGGTCATTCCAGCACAGCCCAGTGCAACTCAGCCAGCTCAGGATGCCTTACAGTACTATGGGCTCTCACCTCTGTGAAAAGATAAATGAGCCTTCCATCTCTCAGCCTGTCCACAGCATCATTGCTGGGTACAAACACAGTGAAGGGGCCTGGTCCATCCAGAATTGCAGGCAGGCCACAGTTCTGCAAAAACAACAGAAGATTTCATCATGGATCTGACATGTTACTAACAGGTTGCTGGGGGGGTCCAGCAGGAAGTGAGAGGAAATATAAAACAACTCATTAAAGGCAGAGGTGCTGTAAAGCAAAATGTGCAAGAGGCAGCTGGACACCAGGGACAGGTGTGTGATGTAACAGAAGTGTAAGTGCCACAAAACCTCAGCTGGGACAATGAAGGCACTGGTAGGAATGCAGCAAATATGAACAAGGGAGTTCTGGGCTAATGCTCCCTGCATGCTTTAAACACACAAACACACACACAGACATTCAACTGTGGGCAAGAACTAAACATGCTTTGGAGAACAAATCTCCAGGGACAAGGGGAGGGGGACTGGGGAGGAAGATGAGAAAGGCATGTACCCTTACTGCTTGTGCCAGATCCCCTATAGATGTGAAAACTCCAATCTTTTCCATTACATTTGCTTAGGTAAAATAAGAAAATTAAAAAAAAAAAAAAAAAAAAAGACACAGAATAAAACATCCAGAAAGAAAGCCAAACCACTGAGATGTATTTAAATGCTATTCAAAGCTCCCCCCAAATCAGCAGCAGGCTTTGTACAGCAGCAATACCTGTACAGCTTCCTGGGCAGACACAAACCTGCTTACCTCCAGTATAGTTTCAAATCTACTGAAGATCTCCATTGAAGCAAGGATCTCACCAATTGTTTTCTGCAAGAAAATAAAAAGAGGAAAAACATGGCTGGGGCTGAAGCCAGGTCTGAGCACATACTGGAATGCCCAGCTTGTGGTTTGCATGCAAAGTTTGATAGGAGATCATCATCCTCAAAGAGATGGGCACAATCTAATAATTATTTCTTTTCATTTAACATAACATACAGATAACTTTTTGATTATAATTGCAAAATTCACTACAGACCAATTAAAGAAAATCTTCATTCGATTTTTCTGTGAAAAATGTTTTTCAATACTTGTTCTGTAGGACACATATTCTGTGAGATACAGCTGAAGAAGAGCTCATTTGCTATTATTTTATTCATGAAAGTAGAAGTCTCTTCTCATCCAAATATTGTAAAAGCATCATTGCCAGATTTTTATCTGGCTTATGCAGTACTATTAGCTACTTTTAAAGGTGTTTTAATAATACCTAACAGGTCTTATGAAAGCTGAAAACAAAATAAATAGCCTTTTCCGTTTTTAAAAAGCCTCACTGTATTGGAAGATTAATGACAAAAATTGCTTTTTAGAAAATGTTTATTCTGCTATCCCATAAAAGAGAAGAAATACGAATGCTTCTGTACCTGTTTCTGGGTGTTTCTAAGGTTGTCAGTGCTGGTTTTTTTCCTGAGGCTGTTGACAATATGTATGATGCCATTGGCTGCTGGGACATTTGATTGCAGGATGTTGTACAGTTCCCCTGGCAAGTCTTGATACCGGAAAGATTTGATGTATGTCTGAGTAATAACAATAACATTAATAATAATTTATTTCCTTGTGGTACATCTGTCTTACCGTGATACAGCTATAAATCAGTCCTTATTGGTCAGCAAGGGGAAGGCACAGCCAGAGTTACTCTTGAAAAAGTAAATGTAAGGGATGGCCTGGATGCAGGACAAGCACCCCACCCTACTTGAGTTTAGGTGATATTTTGATCCTGAGTGGTACTTTTAATACAGAGAAAAAAAGACCTCACCTGGGACACCCTGCTCCAGAATTAAGTTTGAGTGTGAGCAATGCTTGATCACAAAGGGGGATCACAGGTGGTCACCCTGACCACCACATGGCTTACTTGGAGGCAATCCTGGAACTACAGCTTTGACTGCAGCTTTTATTGACTCATTATGCCTACAGCGAGTGTCCAGAGCAAAGCCAGAGCAGTCAGGCTCACTGAATTTCAAGGCACATGTGTGGTGCTTCCACTTTGAATGGATCCATGCACTGCAGCCTGGTGTGTGAGGGTGTCCCAGGTTAACCTGCAAACTGAGCATCCAAGCCTTGGTGCTGCAGCCGTGATCCAAGCTCAGGGAAGCACAGCTTTCCTGTGCTTTTCATTTTACCGTGTGCATTTTGAATTGCTCCTCCCTGCCCTAAACTTCAGTCCATGTCACTGAGGACTCAGCCTGAAACAAAGGAACGGGAGTGCAGACCTCCCAGATCAAAAGGCTCCTGAGTAAACAAACAGGAAAGAATTTTAAAAGGAGCACTGACACACTCGGCTCGGATTCCCCTGCTCCCAGTAGTGCTTTGTCCTTTTGATGTATTGTGACCTAGAGCTCAAGGCCGAGGCTGGATCTCAGAGAGGAAGCACAGGGCTCTCCCCCTGGGCCACCTGTGAGCTTGCATGCAGGAAAGGTGCAGGATGGAGAGACAGAGCACTGGAAATAACCGGAAAATGTGAGTCAATTGGAAAAGGGAAAAAAGAGCATAACAATGAAAACTTCTTTGCTAGGAGGACTAAGGAAAATAAAATAGAAAGAAGGGAAAAGAGAAACTAGAAGAGGAAATATTCAGCATGTGGCTGTGTCCAAGCACACAGACTCCAGGGAGTGTTCAGTCTGAAGGGAGACTTTGCTGCCTCTCCCACGTCAGCCACATGGATATTGCAGATGCTGGTGGTGTAGGGGAAAAGTCTCTTCTCCAGAGCACAGTGCATACAGAGAGCATGGCAAAACCATTCACATGTCTGATTCTTGGTTGTCTGTGAGATGTGGTTGCTTGGGATGTCTGGTCTTAAATCACTTTGCTTTAGACTGCACAAAGGAGCTTTTTGTTTTGGTCACCGAAATAGGTTTTCTGGTGAAGAAAGCCCCTCAAGGAAACCATGCTCAAGCTCCAGCCTTTCCTATGTGCAAACAGTGCCCCAGGCCTTCAGGAGATTCCTCACCTGGCTACTGAATGTCAGCTGATGTCCTGACAAGGTCCACATAGTCTTGGTTTTAATCATGTCTTCTATCAAGTGCAGACCAGGGACAATGTGCATTCTGCACAACTGCTCAGCAGTGCTGTCCTTTGGGGAGGAAAACCCACATCAAAAGGAAAAATAACATATTCTCTCACAAACTTCATTTACCACAACACCACCTTCTCCTAGCTAACACACACAGAGAAATTCTTAACATACAAGACTGAGCTTTCCTCTTCATTTTGATTCACTGGAGTAGCACTCTGGCAAAACTCTTCTGTTTGTGTACTCATCCAAGAGAGAGACTGATTAACCTGCAAGTGACTTTAGAGGAATCCTCTGGACAGAAACCTATTGGACTTGGAAAAATTAAAAATTATCCTTGCATGCTCCAGATTATAAAATTTGCTGAAGCTTCCAAATGTAATCTTTGCCTATGCTGGACCATGTAGGTGGTCTAATCTGCTGAAATTACATTTAGTTTCTTCTTTTCTTCTCTGGGTTTACCATCATTGGTGTTTTTTAGAACTATTTTCTGCCAGTACTGATTTATGTGGAACAGATCCTTGGGGGAACAGGTCGACTTGGGGGCCTCTCCTGATATATTTTCTACAGATCCAGAAATTACTATTTTTGACCATAGGTTGGAATTCCAATACTTTGGTGTAATACTTGACCCCTTTTGAAAATCACACCCTCAGGAAGTAAAAAGCCACTTAAAATTTTAAGAATAGTCATACATAAGAGGTTTGAGCTTTGGAAGAAGAATGGCCAGAAAGCCTTACAATTCCTGACATTAAAAACAAATAAACAAACCCTGTCAGTATTGAAGAAAGAATTAGAGGTTTTTAAAATAATGTGAGGGATGTAACATCCTCTATAAGACTGCAACTTAACCTGACAATGAAAAGTATTCCCAAGAGATGATTTCTATAAACAGTGCAAGCCAAAGTTCCTCTCTTGTGTCAATCAGTTTTTACAGGCTGCAGAGCTCAAGCAGGAAAGGATCTTAAGACAAAAATTTGCTAAAACCAAGAAAACTTACATTGAATTCCATTCTATCAAGAATGGGAAGAAGAGATGGTACAAAGACTGTGAAGGGCCCATATTTAGTCAGTAATGTTGAGCACCCAGAAGCTGTAAAAAAAGAGGCAATGTGAAGTAGTTAGGCAGTGATGGTTTAACCACAGCAATAAATATTCCTCTTGTTAACAGCACAATTCAATCTACACATTATCAGCCTGGTGCAAGCAACAAGTATTTGTTTACAAGGAAGCAGAGGGAGTTTGGCACTGCTACCCTGTCCCCAGCTTGCTCCATCCCCCAAGAGAATAAAAAAAGCATTTACCAAACATTTTCTTGGCGACATTCAGCTTCCTAGTAAACCTTCCTCGCAAATTATGCTGATTTATCTCACCCAAGAGATCTTTATAGCAACTTCTCCCATCTCCAATCTCCCCTTCTTTACACACACAGCTATGAGACAAGAAGGAAACATAACAAACCATTAGAAACCAGTTTGCAATACATTCAACAATTGCCAAGTAGGACAACATGTCAGTGTCTACACTTGAAAGACCAATCCCAGCTCTAAGATCCTGGAATCATAGAATGGTTTGGGTTGGAAGGAACCTTAAAGATCACTTTGTTCAAACTCCCCCTGCCATGGGCAGAGACACCTTCCACTAGACCAGGTTGCTCAAGAGCCTCACCCAACCTGGCCTTGAACTCTTCCAAGGATGCAGATAAGGGCTGAGTAACTTCTGCATGAACTGAGTGACAGGAAAAATATGCACATTTCTGCCAGGCAAACCAATTTATGTCTACCTAAAGAGAATGAAGATGCCTTCTCAGATACAAACAACATGAGGATTGTCTGCTCTAGAGTTCAGGGTACAGATTGCCACAATATAATTATTGACACCTTTCTAATTAGATATTTAGTCAGTTGTAGTAATTTCAGCATCTGAAAATCTGGGGTAATGTGTAAAACCCACAGGCTAAGTGACAATCTATCAAACAGCTCCTATGTGAGCCCTTGGCTTCAGTGGGAAGCCAGCCCAAACACATCAGGTAGCTCTGGTTCATCTGGAACCCGCTTAGAGGCCCAGGCAGGTTAATGACTTTTCCAGAAAAGCTTATCTACATGTGAAAATCTCTGTCCTGGTTCACACGGATTTGTAGTCATCACTCAGAGGCTACCAAAGATGTTTTTTCCCGTTTGGGCTTTGTCCAAGTATCAGCTCTGCTCTTTCTGTTTCAGCCATGCAAAGACATGCAGCACAGGGAGGAATTTGACATCACTCCAGCCTCAGAGGGCTCAGTGCCAGCTGCTGGGGAACAGATCTGTAAGGCAGGAGCTGTGCTGAACACTGTGTCCTGCACTGTGCTAGCCAATCTTCAGAAAGGGAAGCCACTGTGTTTCAGTCTTGGCCTGGAGCACACAATGAGCAAGTGGATGCTAACAGTTTTAGCAGACTGGAGAAGGAAGGATCAAGGGAATGGGATTGCTCTTTCCCTCTTCAGTCTCAGAGAAGCTCTACCTTTTCTTGAAAACACATGAAATTCTCGCTGAAGCTTTCTCTGGTGTTTGAGAGGCCATTATGTAAAAATGGTCCTCTATCCAGCCATATATCTCATCTAAGGAGTACAAACTTGTAGGTGTTTTGCTCCAAAGGACTATGTGAGGTCTGATGTTTCTTCATTCAACTTCCCCCTTCTCTGTCAGTCTGCAGCTCTAATTTATTTATTACTTACAGGCCTGACTGGGAGAAGAGACAAAGTCTTATTTCTCAGAAGCAAATGTACATAAATGTGAGCAAACAAGCCACACATCTCCCTTTTAATGATTATTAACTTCTACCACCACTAGCCGGAGCTGCATCTCCAGCTCACATCCCAGATGACTCTGCCACCCCAGATTTAAAGCATTTTGTGACCCACGTGCAGAGCAATTTAAAATGACTGATGTAAAACTCTTCTTTCAATAGGTTTGTTACAACCAGGTTTTTCTCAAAGGGCGACTCTGGGCTCCTCTGATCCTGAGATCACCCTCAGTTTCTTCAAAATTCAGCTCATCCAAACCAGGTTTCCATTCTAGCTGCAGAATCAGCTTCTTTATTTGCAGTTTTCAAGGTGGCTTACCTAGGAGTGCCCTGAGAGTTGATTTCACAGGTGGCAGTCACGTCACACAGGTACTGCCGGCAATCGCTGGGAAACGCCAAACACTCGGATGAAGGAGTTCTCCTGCTCGTCCCAGGCTTGCAAACACAAGTTGCCTAAGGGAAGGCAACACGGTGATCACAGAGTTACATTCACCATCTTTTACCCTGTTAGTTATCCTACAAAAGAGCTGTCTGGTTTCCCTTTGCAAAATCTGAGGTGAGGAGAGCAGATTTGACCAACACTTTCATCAGTTCACGTGAAGAACTTCTCCCCTGGCCATTTTTCAAACCCTACCTCTCCTGGGCGTCTGTAAAGACAAATTGTAGAGTTTTCTGGGCAGCCTCCATTGCTGTCAACACAAGGGTTGATGGGCTGGCAAATCTTTCCATCTCCTTGAAATCCTTCTTTGCAGGTACATTCATATGTACGTGATCCAAGCACTTTACACACAGCAAAGGGGGAGCATGGAGAAGGAGTACAAGGATCCTGAGCTGCAATTAAAGGGATTAGAGGTGAGCAGAACCACACTTCTGTTTTCAAAACAGCACTTAATGCAGCACAACATACTGCAAGGCATGGAAAGAATGGAACAGAAGGAATTTGTACTGCTAAACTTCTAAAATTTCACAGGGAAATTAAATAACTCCAGACAGCAGATATTTGGGGGTTTTCATTCTGAGGAATTTGGATGACACATTTTCTATGTTATTTCAGTAACTCAGAAGTGTGAGTGACAGAGGATGCTTGGATTGATTCTGAGTTTGCATCATATCTGAAGATACATGAAACTGCACTTTGGTCAGCAAAACCTGTCAAGAGCCAGTGAAAACAGCTATCCATATGCATCTTATCAACTTTCTTTTAAGGAAATCAATTCACAAACTTAAATTTGAAATCAGTGAAGAACTTCTTGGACTTCACACCTTATTATTTAAACTGGTTTAGACTCACCAACATCCGGCTGTCACTATTATAGTACATAGTTATAAGTGAGTACATAATTATTATAGTACTTATACACTATTACAGTACATAATTATAAGTAAGTGCTGGATGGAACCTGCAACTCTAATTCACTTCTTGCTTTTATGACCAAGTGAGAGGAGAGTCAAAAGCTTAGCCCTTAATCTTAGGGATATTCCTGAAAAAATGGGTTTTAAACCTCTGCAGTGAAGTAAGGCATCGTGCTCACAGTAATCAAACTGCTCTGCAGATACCAGTGTGATAGGATTTTTTCCAAACATTTAGGGCCACAGAGAAGTTTCTCACCTTGGCAAGTGCTGCCCTGTTTTGTGTAGCCCAGCTTGCAGTCACACAGGGCTGCTCCATCCCTCACCACACACTGGCTGTTGGCCTCACATGTCACACCTTTGCAAAGGGGCAGCTCTGCAATCACACAGCAAAGACAGTTTCCCTTTGGGCACGTAGGGCACTGGTAAGATAGAATTCACCTTACAGAATAGCTGGAAATAAAGCCAAATGTAGTTTCCAAGGAGCCCAAACTGGCACAAAACCCAGAGGATATGAGCAGTGCAGGCAGATCTGAGTTCTAGCCTAGGTAGTCGTGTACCCCAAGGCTGAGAGAAGGAATCTTGCTGGTGTCCAGAGAAAGAACAGAGGCATACAGAGATGGCACAACTTAACCCGTGTCACAAAGTGGGGAGTAGACCCCAATTCTTCTCTCCATCTCCACCTCCGATGCTCAAATCATCTTTCCTCTACATTGCCAACCTGTTCAGTGCCTCCCTGCCCCTTTAGGGACACCCAAGCCCATATCATGTCTCCTGTCCCAGCCCCTCTGCAGCTACCAGTGTGCTCACCTTGGTCACACCTGGGGCCCGTGTAGCCTCCATAGCATGTGCAGCTCCCATTCCCAGCGATGCCACTGCTGCATTCCCCATGCACACAGTCACACTCTGCAAGGCAAGTCCAGACAAAGCTTCAGCCCTTTGGCTGCCAGGCAGTGTACAGAATTCCAGGAACACACTGGCCAGCTGCTCTGGGACTTGGCATCCTGATTTCCCACCAATAATCCACTATCTCCTTTTAAAATTTGGCCATGCCAGTCAGAGCTTTGAGAGGGTAAATTGCATGTCCTGGGCTCAAGAAGACAAGGTAAGAGCAGTCCTGAATGCCAGACCTAGACTTGCTTTTCAGGTGTGTGTTTTAACACATGAGCACAACCACCAGGAAGATCACACCTATCTCACCTGTGTGGACACAAGGAAGCAGGAGCCAGACAGAAGGGGCTCCTGTAGCAGCCAGGCTGCACTGGCAATTGTCAATTCCCAAAATGCCATATATGAGAGGGACCACAGTGTGTAATCATTTTTTTATAGAGGGCAGCAAGGAAGAAGCTGGGAGACAAGTGGAGCTGTTATAGGAGTCTGAAAAACAGTTGGGAAGTGAGTGTGGGTTGTTTCAGGGATGTAGGTAGTGGCCTGGCTAGAAAGAGAGGGGAAAGTGGGATAGCCCTGCTAAGAGGAGGGTAGAGAGAGATTTTCAATAGGAAAAATGGGCTGTTTGAGTGAGAGACTGAGAATCATTTATTTAATGTGACAGTGCAGAAGGGCACAATGTCAAAATGCCCAGACACCTGCTGCTGAACACTGCCAGCTCTCTGCCACTTTCCCTCTCTCCAGCACCTTCCTCACTCAACCTCTTCCTCCTCCTTCCTTGTTTTCAGTTATTTTTGTGAGGGTTTCACTTGAATGACTTGTTCTTACCTGACTGACAGTCTGGGCCAAAATGATTCTCATGCCGGCAATTCTGGCAGCCATAGCCACTGTATTGCTCCTAGAAGGGCCCCAAAATGTGCCAGATATTATTTTTCTATATCACTTTATTTTTTCACACATCATTCTAGTTTAAAGTCTCCTCCCATTTTTGATTTTCTGTGACATCTGAAGCAACATAGTGAAGAAAACTGATCTCATCTGTGCTCCAGTACTAACCAGCCCCCGTGGCAAAGGAGATCCCAGTGCAAGCTGACACACAGAGGGCATGCAAATGCCAGGAAACTCTGTGGGCACTGAGGAAATAATGTCCTAATTAGAGACAGACAGGAATGGTCCAGCTAGCTCCTGGTATCTCTCTGAAAAATGAATCTGGAATTCATTAATACCAGCGGGATTTTTTACATTGATTTTACAGGGCTCAGGGACCTTCAGCATACATTTTAGTTGATATAAGGTGTCTTCGAGTTAAATCTAAAATCAACTTTTCTCAAAGACGAGTCCAAGAGGTAGGATTTGAGCTGTTAATTAAGGATGCTGTAAAAATATACAGTTCATCAGGGAAAGTTTCAAGTCTGACACTGATTCATTACCCTATGGATTTTAGAAACACTGCTCTATTCAATTCAAATGTGCAGGAGTTGTTTATACTTTGGTTGCACTAAGTCTGCCAAAATTCTCTTTCTCATCTCTCCTGCTTTTCCTGAGAGAGGGAGCCTCTTCCTACCTGGGTGCAGCTCACTAATAGCCAAGTGTCTCAGGGCTTCTTGCAGCCACAGACAGACACAATTATTTCAACTGATCAGGGGTTAAATTCTTGGAATACTTTCCTTATTTCACCCTTGAGATTCTTCCCAGCTCCACACCATGACCATCAGTGTTTTAGTGCTAATGCTGACAGCACCAATGCTGCAGGAAAAGCACAGACACTGATGCTGGGATGAAAGAGCTGCAAATGGCTTTCCAGGCAGAAGGGCAGCCTCCACCCAGAGCATCTGCACAGACACCACACAAACAGCTCCCTCTGACAAAGCACATCACCCCCAGAGTAAACCATGCTCTCACCTTGCAGATGCAGGTCCCATTTTGCTGTATACCATCCAAACATGTCCCATGGCCATTGCAGGGATTTTCAGAGCCACCTGGACACTCTAGCAGGTAAAAGACGGGACAGATGAGATTAAACTGAACAACCAGCACCCTTTCATCTCTTCCTGCCCCAGGTATTCCAGCTGTACAAAACAAAGGCCTCTTCACTAGCAAATTATCCAGCACGCCTAACACTGGCCCAGAGGTGAAAGGTCTAAGGAAAAGTCCCAAGAAGCCATAACTAAATTTCAACAAAGGCACTGAAACATTTTTTGAGGTTGGGCCACTGCTGCCAGCAGCACTGAGAGGTGAGGGCAGTTCTGGAACTGGGAACAGACAGGAACCTGCTTTGCAAAGACACTGAGCATTTTCAGCTCTCTTCACGGAGAGATGTGAGTGTGCCCAGAAAAACGAGGTCCCCACATCTTTAGGGTGGGATACCTCCAAACTCTGAGAACTATTTCTGATGATTTTGAAATCTGTGATTTCTATGATGAAACTAGTTGCTTATTCAAAGCCAGTATGAGAACAGGCACAAGCACTCAGTCTCCCATTTTCTGCAGAGCTGGAGGGGGTCTCTCCATATTCTGTCAGTCAAATGTGTGAGAAATATTCAGCTTAGTAGGTCTTATGTTGGGATTTTTGAGACAAGACAAAACAAATTCTCATTACTTGGCATAAATCTGAGTGGGAGTTGTGGGATGGTTATTTTCACCTTAGGCTGGAATTGCAAAGTATTTTCTGTGGCTGAACAGCTGACTAACTCCAGACTATAGAGCAGCACACGTGGCACACGCACTGCAGACAAGAGGGATATCAGAAAGATCTTCCTCTTCCTTTGGAAACTTTTGTAAAGAGGAACAAAAACATCCCTTTCCAAAAGTTTATTTTTATAGAAGAGACAAAAGGAAGTTCCACCACAGGAGGTTATGTTATGTGTTAAATGTAAGGGGATTCAACTGATCTGGAGCAAAGAGATCATGTGCAGAACAGACAGATAATGGAGACCTTGTGAGTGTTCAAGGAATAATGAAAATTAATCACCTCACTATATATTTAATGACTCCTATTAAAACTGGTTTGACCTGTTCAACAGCAGGAGGTTGTTGTAAAAAATCCCAAAACTTACCATAGCACTCTGTACCCCAGAATCCTGGACAGCACTTTCTCTCCTCAATTTCCTTCTTGCACATGTGGTGGCACCCTGGCACGGAAAGTGTATTTTCTCCTAACTTGACAGAGTATCTTAAAAAGAATAATCCAAGATTATGATTATACCACAAACCCAGCAGAGGTCTGCTGGAGGGTTTCTAGGCAATCACACTGCAGCACCCTGAGCTCTGAGGGGAAGGAAGGGCCCTCATCCCCTGTTCCATGCACACACACAAGAGGTTTCACTCCAGTTATGTCTTCTCTAAAGAGGTCCATTGATTTGAGCCTCAAAGATTGGTTAGAAGAAACCTGTCAGGGACTGGGCATGGGACAGGATCTTGCATCAGGATGGAAACCTTGTGTGCTGACGGGTTAAACAGCACAGAAACAAAGTTAGGATTTCCAGGGTGACTCAGCATTCAACTTCACAGTTAAAACAAGTTTGAAAGAATAAAATCTCAGGACTCATCCCTTTATGTCTCCTCCTAAAGATTCCAGACCAAAATGCTGTAAATTTGGATTTAACAGCCATATTATTCACAGATTCTCTATTAAATCTTGAACAAATGCCTTAAATCCCTTCTTTTCAACCCATCATCCCTCCCCTCTGCACACAGGGTGAGTCCTTGGTGGGAGTGCCTCTTGTTCTGCACGTACACAGTACAAAACTATTCTTGGGTCTGTCCAACAACCACCACAAGAGCAGATAACACTCAGAAAAGCTGCATAGACTCACACTATGCTTACACTTAATTTTATTTTTGGATTTTTGGTACCACATCCTTCCCAAAAGAATTTGGAAATTGTCTCAATAGCATTGCTGCTTTGCCTTGCATCTGACTCCTGTTTGTGTGCAAAAACTGCTATAAACTGCAAAACTGCCACTGCTGTTTTTAAAGCATTTTGAGGGAATCAGAGGAGGAGCAGACAATGGAGCTATATATTAACAGTTAACATTCACTTCTGAATACATACACAAACAATAATCTATAGTGTTTCATTCTACAGTAGCCTTCTAAGTAAATTCAGTTTTCCTTCATCTTTTTCCTACCAACCAAGCTCAACAGAGTATGAGCAAGGAACACATGAACAAGCAATTGTCATAAATTGAACTAGGAAGGTTAAAAGTTCAGAGGATTATTGCTGGAAGCTGGGAGGATATACAAGGGGAACTATCATTATATTATTTTCCTAATAAGCCACTAAGGAATTCCGTGTCTGAAACATGTTTCTATGCTAGACAGACCTCTGTTAAATTGCTACAGCAGGATTAGCAAACTCAGGTTTTTTAGGGCAAGTTAAGAGGTTATCGTAATTTAATTTGTTCTGGGTATATAGAACCTGCCCAGCAAAAAGTCTGTGGGATTTGCAAGGAGACAAAAGCAACAATAATAGAGGCCATAAACCCACCTGAAAACAAAACTCCATGGACCTTTACAGCTGGAAAGCATGTGTGTGTTCTCCTGAAGACACACACTACTCCCTGCAATAGAAGGGCTGCACCAAAAGCATAACACAGTTAGGAAATAGGCCTTACCTGCAGTCCCTCACCCCTGACCTTTGGGTGGTCTTTAACCAGCCTCTTGGACACAACATTTTAGGCACTGCAGCACAAGAAGTACACGCTGTATTCAAGGTGAACATCGTCTTGACATTGCAGAGCATGGATTTTAACTTAAAAAGAAAAACCAGAACGGAAATAGCCCCAGATTAAATTGCTATCCTAGGCACTTATCTTGCCAATCTTGCAATATCTTTATCAAGTTGCAGCATTCATTAGATATCACTGGGGAGGGCTAGTGCAGCTGCTGGGAGATACCACACACTCCCATGGACTGAACTCCTGCTGCAGGCTTGGGTCCACCTGCATCTCAGCTAGAAACAACAGGGCAGATCACAGCTATCTTATCCTTCCTCTACAACCCACAGCAAAAATTCTAACCATTCCTAAAATAATCACAACTCTGCACTGCTAATTTCAGCTGATCTTTTACAAACATGTAGTAATGGTGTGTGAAGACAAGCCCTAAATTAATAACCCTTGCCAGAAGACACTGAATTGAAAGGCAACACAGCATTTATCTTTTCCATGCCACTGATAAAATCCAGTTCATTGCTGTTCCATGGATCTGCAGAGCTGACTGTGTTAGTTCAGTCTATTTACCAGAGCCAGGAGCTGCTCACAGAAATATTTCTCATGGCAGTTTTCTGTGAGGAGGCACAGGGAGGTGGATGAAAAGGAAAGGTGCTCTGCACCTCTCTGAGCACCTTGATGCTTTGACCCCAGCTGAGAAGGACTCCATAAACATTGGCACGAGGATCAGGTAGGACACTTGGATATATCACATGGCTGGTGAAGAAATCAGCTAAGCCCTTCTACCCAACCAGAAAGATTTTAGGGGTTTGGTTTTCCTTACAGAGCTTTCCTGCACCCCTGCACAATCATGCTTCACAAATGACAAAGTACAGTCCCAGAGTGAATGATCATCGTCACAGGCCACCCTGTCATTAAAACTTGTGACTTTGCTCCAAAAGCATTTCCTTGAATTTCTAAGCTTCTGGAAACAAACAATGGCATGGAAATATCATTGATAATTTTGAAAAATTTGCCACTGCTGATGACAGAGAAAAGCTGGGAGGCATGATCTGTGTATGGCCAGGTCACTGACTGGAAAAAACCCACAGAGCTCATCTCAACTGTGTCTCTACAGGCACTGTATTTTCTAAAAATAAAAACATGATATCAAATTCTGGGAGGAGGCCTTGATCTGGAATTTTTAAGCCAATCCTGAACAATGCTGCTAATGCAGCAGCCCTCCTGTCCCCAGAACTCCTTATTTTGGATTCCCATCAGCAATCTCAGCTTTGCTTCCTCTGAACTTAAGCCAAATACACACATTAGGAGGCAAGGGAGGAAGCTCGTGGCTTCCCACCAGTTATCAGGAGCTCAGGAAGGCCCTCCCAGATGATAGGCAGCAGAGCCTGTCAGGAAAACCTCCTGAGAGATAACCCTCAAGTCTCAAATCCACAGGGACCTGTCCCTGGAATGTTTCCAACTCCTTCCCTCTGACTGGAGTTGTCGAGCTTTTTCTGATGTTTATGGATCCACCTTCTGCAGCCATCCATGCAAGAATGCTGCCCAGTGAAGGAAATTATTTCTGTGTCTGTGGTTGCCTTTCCCATTGATATTAACTTCTAGTTGTGCTTCTGAAGCTTCCCTACCATACAGCAACCTCCAGTTCCCCTGGCAGCAGAATCCCTAAGGAACCTCTTATGTCAAAGACTCTCTTGCACTACAAAGAGATCAAACCCAGTCTGAGATCCACCAAATCCATCTCTCCTGTGAGCACCAGCTTTACTGATATTATCCAGCAGAACAGAGATCAGCTGTGCTGTTCCCTTATGCTTCCACCCACCCAGAGCAGGCAGATATTTCCAATTTTTCACGGAGCAAAACAGAGAAGACAAACAATATGGATGAATGAAAAAGGTGCTGCCACCAGATCACTCTGCCTCCATCCAGCCATCTGATTATATCTTAAATTAGGACTTCAGAATTAAAGCTGAGCTTTTGAAAGGAGCCAGTTGAAGCCAGGCACATGGGTCTCACAGAACAGCACAGCTCCTGTTTTCTCAGTTCCACCAAATCCCAGCGTTAGCCTTTCCTGAGATAATACCTTGGAAAAAGGAATGGGAAAATGCCTGAGCAAGAAATACCAGTGGGGACTCCTTCCTATGAGTTAGAATTATGCCACAAACCTTTACCAGGTATCTGAGCCACCCTATCTCTAACAAAAAGACCAATAAACAGTAGAGCACAAACCACTAAATTAAAATTCTCCAACCTTCTATTTCATCTGTACTTTCAGGCATCAGGCACAGCTGGGCCATTAGATGTGTTCTCTGTCATGGTGGTGGAGGAAGATACTATTATTCATACATTATTCTATTTCCCTTCTCTTTCCTTCTTCAATGTGGCTCCATTTCTCAATGGAAATGAAGAGTGGGAGAGGTGGATATCTGCCATTCCTCCCTGTTGGCATGTTTAATTACTTGCAGACCTCTAAGACATGACAGTTATTGTGGAATCCCCCCTACCCTACTGGGACATTTGATAAGCTTTAGGCAGCTTTCCAGTAAGACCTTCCCCTTTTTATAAGGAAATATGCTTGTGTCAGCAGCAACAGGCAGGAGGAAAGAGGAAGAAAAGAGCTGAGTGGAAAAGTATTAAAAAAAAGTATTTCCCTTCTAATTTGAGTGACAGAACTGATGAAGCAGTCATTTTCTGGAGAGTTTTGCTTCTTAGGAAAGCAGAAGAGGGAATCAAGGGACATAAATGCAACAGTCTGGATAATCAGATTCTGAAGAGGATGAAAGACAGACAGAAGTTTGAGTCAGAAGTGGCTCCTGGGGCACAGCCTCATGGAAAACAATGATGCACTGCTCCCTAGGGCTCATCTTTGACTGCTGTTTCTCAGTGCAGAGCCACTGGAAAGGAAGCAGCAAGAGGGGATGTGTGTCCCTGTGATGGAGCAGTGCTGCCTGGTGACAGTCACTGTTCTCATCAGGTGAAGTTGTGAGCCTGTGCTGGGTCACAGTTCGTGTACAAAGGAATAGAAAAGGAGGACTGATGCTCTCAAATAGCTCCAAAATAAAAAGAAGTTTTTAAAGCAGAAGAAGTCCAGCTGTAGCCAAAAGAAGTTAAGAGCCAGGGTGCCTCTGACTTCCAGGCTGTGCTGTGTTCTCTCCCTGCACTCAAATGCTTGTGCAAGAGCAACCACTGCTCTGCACTCAGCTGAGACACATCCAAGCTTCTGGATGCTGCAGTGTTTCCTTCCCTCCTCTCTCAACAGATGTCCCTCACTACTCAAGTGCTCATTTCTCCTATTCCACCTCAAGAGAATAATCTGGGAAGTATTTCGTAAGGGCTAGTTTCATTCCCCTCATTTTCACTCTTTATCTTTTCCTCCCAAACCATGACACAAATCCTTCAGCACGGTAAAAATCTCAAGGAGGAAAGAAAAACAAATCTGGACGTCAGTGTACAGCTCCAGCAATCCTGGGAGCCAGTTCTGGAAATAGCCATTATCTAATGAATCACCAAGTTTCCAGTGCATTTGTCCTTTACAAAACAGAGCTGTAGACACATGCTTGTGTCATTATAGCCATGTGCCTCCTCAGGTAGTTCTCAGTAACACTTGAGCTGAACAGAGAGCGGCAGCTCCTGACACACAAACTCTTCACAGTTGTTCAAGGAGGACGCTTTGTAGCGTGAGGAAGAACAATCAAGCTCAGAGATCACATAACACGAGATCTACCTTTGCCCTGGGTGTTTCCCAGCATCTCATCTGCAGAGCACTGGAAACATGGGGATGCTGAGAGCACTCTCCTAATTCCCACCTGTCTCCATTCCTCCTCCAGCGCAGCCTGGGATTGGCCTCCTCCCAGCAGAAAATCTTTAATGGTGCTCACACCTGATGCATCTTCCCCAGCCCATAGCAAGAGGTGTAAAAAACCAAATCAGACTAACAAAGCCACTGTCATGTTTGAAGCATTAAAGCTGAGCCCTGAGGTAACATCGCTCAAAAACAGGTAGCACACGATCTCTTTTCTCTCTCAATGGCCCCTGTAAGCCAAGAAAAGCCTCCTGTGAATCACAGCACTTTAATTCCAATCACATCCAGTGGGTTTTCTAAACTGCCGGAGAAGGCTTCGTTAGATCCTTATTTTTCCTTATCTCCTATTATAACCTTCCAAATACTTCTTCTCTTTCTCCATAAAGAGGGAATTTTTGATGAAAAATGCTCTAAAAGGGAGTTATTCCTGGATTAAATAAACTGCTCCAGAGGTGATCCGAAACATTTAACTTCTCTGTAAGTGGGTACTCACTACCTGATAATGTACCTGTTTCATGCCAAGCCAGACTCCTCAGTGGTTACAGAGTTCAGCAGAGTCTCCAAGTAGAGAGACCTACCTTCCCCTTACACCAGCTGCAGACAGGAGCCCGTGTCTCCGAACACAATCTGAAACCCATGCCTGGAACCCACATCTCCAGACAGATGAAATCCACCCCTAGGGACACTTCATGTTTGTGCTCAAGTCATTGCAATGATCCTACAAACATTCCAAGTATTAATTTATGGCCCTTTTATGAAACAGTCCATACAGAAGCTTCCACCCAAAGGTCTGACACTGAAGCATCTTTCCAGTCCTCTGGCTTTTTCTAAATTAAGTCCTTAAGACTCACACTCCACTCCACACCAGGCTCTGCTGTGTCATTCAAGAACAACACAACCCTCCACAGGGCGTTTCCCTTCCCCAGGGAATTTCCAAATGCCCCCCAGAACTCTGGGCTTAGCAGGCCAATTCATTCCTCCCACAGCAGGACACAAGGAAGGGGATGGCAGAAGACAAGATAATGTGAATTAGGGTGAATTCCAGCCCACAGGAACTGGTATCACACATTCTCCTAGATGCTGCTGCTAAACACAAGAACAGAGATGAAGGAATCAAAAGAAAATCAACAAAATTGAAATAAAATGGAAAGTATTCAACAATCCCTACTGAAGATATTTTGGGAAATATACTTGAAACGAACTGTTGCAAAGGGACAAATTGATGAGAGTGTAAAAATTTTTTTAAAGTAAAATTCTCCAGGGAAACTTATAGATTTGTCCTGATGGATAAAAGTTCCCATCCTACATATTGAAACTAGCAGAAGAAAAAGATGCTGAGTGTTTCCCTCCAATGTTGCTTCTTTCAAGTTCAATGCTGAACATAAACACGAATTTAATTTGATTTAAAACTCAAGCAGCTCCCTTCAACCTTATATTTGTTTCCTCAGTTTGGACTACAGAGAAGATACCTTACAGCCCTACAGTTTATACTGATTTTATTCTGCACCTAACTAAATGTAGAAGTGGAGAGGATTATTTCCTAACATGCTACCATCCAAGTATGAAGAATTGTTCAATGAACATTTAAATAAAGACCCGCAGACTTACCTTCTGACTCTGGCAGTCAGCTGTGGGAGTGAAGCATGCTGCTAAGAAGAAAAACAGCAATCCAGGAGGATGCATTTTCATGCTTTTACAGGCAGGACCCTTTACACAAAAGGGGTGGTGAGAGAGGCTGCAATTTCTGTAAGATAACACCGCCTACCAAGAATCAGATCCAAGACAAACCAGAGGTTAAAAGTAAACAGGGAGAGAGCATTTTTGCACTGTGCTTTTTGGCTGCAAAGCCTTCAGAAATGGATCTGCTACTTCTAGCATTATTTCTGAATCAACATAACCTTTTTCTTTCCATTCTTTTTTTAAATGCACAAGCAGAACTCCTTAGTAAAAGGTTTACTCAAAACAGGAACATCTACGGATTTCCTCTTACATATCAGTTCAAAACAGAAGGAAGGAAATCCTTAGTTTTCAACTAATTGGAATGAAAAGAGGTTAACTGTATGCTTAACAGAAGGCAAATCCAATAGGCAAACTTAAATACCACAAATTCATGAAGGGTAAGTTAATTTCCTTTCGCAATGGATGTGAATATCTCCATAACACCTCAAAGTGAAGGTAGAGCTGAATCTATCTATTCACTGCCTATCCCAAAGTATGCAAGAACAAATGTGAGTCACTGGCTGTGTTTCAGAGCAGGAATGGAGCACATTGCATTGATCAATCAATCAAGCACTTTGGGCAGGCTTTGATATTTTTTTTAAAATAGTTGACTTTCTCAGGAAGAAAAGCTGATGCTGTGGCAGCAATGGCAAAATTTATAATTTTCCAAATGCTCTGCTGACAGCTTGATGAATCCAAGGAGCACTTCCACAGCACTCAACAGGAAAGTCCCAAAACAGGATTAAAAAAATACACACTAACCTGAGGCACAGTCTGCAATTTATATTTTCCTTTTGAACATTACAAAGAATTGATTCTTGACAGATTTTCCATGGCCTTTGTCTCCCTGCACTGCCAAGAGAGCCCACGATCCTGAGCAGTCTAAGGACTGCAACAAATCTCACCAAGCAATCTCACCTTCATATTTTCAAGCCATTAATAGTACATGAAGGTGCCTAAATGAAACCAGGACAGGGAGCTGTTCTTGTGTTTCCATAAATAATGAGAGCATTAATGCTTTTTTGCCCCTGCATCCCCACAAAGACACACATGCTGTAACATGAGGGGAGAGGAGCTGCTGTACTTACTGGTGCTGTTAGCTGTGCCTTACTTCTGCCTTCATCCTACAGGGAAAGGCAGCATGATGAACAGCCAGCCCTGCTATATATCCTGCACTAACAGGAAGCAGATAAGGCACACAACCATCCACTGCAACCCATGTGAGCAGCACCAGCCCACAGCTCAACCCGACAGCTCAGCCCACTTGTCCTGCCACAGCACAGCTGCAGCCCTGGGACTGCTGCTGCCCGACTGGTGCCACCCTGTCAGGGTCACAGGGTTCACACTGCTCTGGAAACCATTTGATACCCTGAAGGTCTTCAAAATGAGGCAGAGGCATCATGGCTCCAGCCAGCTCTGGTGGGATGGGAAAGTCACAAATGGACAGTGGGGACACTCTTGTAGAGAATGGAAGCTGTGCAGTGTTTTCTTGGCCTGCAGTCATGGTCCTGGGCTGGCCACGGAAACACAAGAATGAGGCTGCTCCTCTGCTCCATGCTGCCAAGGATGGTGAAGATTGTTGATGGGTTTTCCAAGAGCTGGCTGTATGACACAGGGATTAAGTTGTCAGCATCCACACTCAGCTGGTAAGCTGTAAGGGGAAAATAGCTCACCCTGGAGCACTTGAAGATGCATTGGCTTCTTTAATGGGTCTTCAAACAGTTTTCTAAACAGCTCAGCACTGAAAATGATATAGGGCAAGAAAAGACAGACCAAGGCTGATTCCAGGGCTTTCCACTGCTGCTTGTCACCGCTGTATCTGACCTACTACAGGGAAACCAGGAAGGGAGAGAAATGCTTGGTGAAATTCCTGTCTGAATTAAATAAATCAGATTCACAGCAACATCAAAAGGTCCACAGCCAGCTTCCTTATCTGACTTCACCTCAATTAAAGGCTAGCAATACAACAGCAATACACAGTCTAAAAATGCAAACAGTGAGTAGTGCCATTGTACAGCAGCAGAGAACAAACTGAAAAATCAAAAGGTCATCTGTCATTAGATGCTGCTTTCCTGATCAAGCAGCATGAGCAGTGTGTGTTTCAGCCACTATGAGCTGCTCTGAGAGAATGGAAACTTTGCTGACCACCACTGCTGGATCAGGAACACCAAAATCTGTGACAACTTTGGATCTTCGTGATTCTGGAAATTAGTAAGAAGGTGAAACACCAACCACCTCTAAATTACTAGGTAGCCAAGAGCAATTAATAATGTTCAGTGCACAGAAGCCAAGGTACTCTCAGCAGCAGTTCAGCTGGCAGTGTCATCAAAGATGGCAACACCAGCAGAGAAACAGCACAGGAACCAAAAAGGAGCTAAACAAACCCAAATTACTGCTCCCCTCACAGTTTCTGTTCTCTTCTGATAGATGGATTCCTCCTAGGCAGATACATGTATTTTTTCATGGATGACATCTATAAAAACTTTATGCCTTAGAGGCAAAATGCCTCTAATTGGATCAGTTATTTGATTCCACTGTTTTGTCCAATACTCTTCAAAACTGTCAACAAATAGAAACCCCAGCTCCCTCACTCATTTCAATGCTAGACCTGCTCATGCACAGAGGCATCTCTACAAAGCATTTCAAACCCCCAAAATCCCATAAAGCAAGATCCTGAGATCTGCCAGAGAGCTTTCATCAAAAGAGAAAATTTAGGCAAGACTTGTAAAGGTCTGATGACAGAACACACAGACAGTCCTGTGCAGGCAGGGTAGGAGGGTTTTGCTCATTTCCTAGTCAATGTCTGATTGAAATAGGATTGTGCAAATCCAGTTTAAAACATACAGTAGGAGTTGTCAGCTGTGTGCCTGTTGTTTACCTCTGAGGTTTCACACGTGGATTTTAATGTGTTTTGGAAAGCATGGAGATCGACTTTTCTGTCAAGTGTCTCTTGCCCACATAACAGAAGGTTTAGCAGGAGAAGTCACAGACGTGGATCTCAGAAACATCTTCAAATTCTGGCCCTGACTTCTTCAAGATGATTTCTACAAAACACTTAAAATTTACCTTGTGGGCTCAGTTTCTGTCTTGAGTTGCAATGCAGGATGTAACCAAAAGCATGTATTCTATCACCAGCTGTTAAATCCAGGTAGGGCAGTGTTCTTTAGCTTTTCCATGACCCATCCCTCCTCCAGGAGATATCTCCTGTTAATGAGCCATTGAGTCCCACNCAATAAAAATTATAAAAAGTAATAATTTATAATTAATAATTATAATTTAATTAATAATTAAAAATATTAAAATTATAATAATTTAGCAAGAAAGAGTTTACATTTTCCATTTCAAAGAAAAGCTCCTGCCTTCCTTAACAAACACCTGTCTTTTCAAACCAAGAAAAAAGTCTCCCCAATCATCAACATTGATTTGGCAGCAAGAATGCTCAGATTTTTCCCTCTCAGGGAAAAATCCCCTTTCTTTTTCTTTATGCATCAATGACAGGCTGGGTCCTCTGAAGCAACTTATCTAAGACCTGACATTTTTATTGTGTACACATTAATGTTTAAAGTTGAGAAACTGCTGGCAAAAATTACTCAACCTGTTATACAGAGAA
The DNA here is from genome assembly GCA_013397075.1 of Rhabdornis inornatus. NCBI lineage: Eukaryota > Metazoa > Chordata > Aves > Passeriformes > Rhabdornithidae > Rhabdornis > Rhabdornis inornatus. The sequence continues at coordinate 549,716 of VWZS01006642.1, forward strand.
AGAAACCAAATGCCCACCTCGATAAAGGCAAAGGATAAGGCTACAAACCCTCCCTGACCCCCTGCCTGTGGAGGCACTCTGTGTTTTAAAATGCTGGGTCACCAGCTCTGCTCGGTGAAGTGTGTGCAGATTGGGCAACTTCCTGCTATTGAAATCCTTTGTTTAGAAACTACAGAGCAAAGACAAGTGATTTGCCATCCAGTCCACCTTGCCACACAGCTTCTCTGGGAAATGACCATTTGGTTATATCCACAGAGAGAAAAGGACTCTTGTTCTGCACTTCTGGCAAAGCTGGGAAAGGACATTAAGTCCCTTTGCTCTGAATTGTAAGGGTGTAAGAAGGCTGAGTTTGAAAAGGATTAAACAGGCCAAGCCAACAGTGCTCGTGTGTAGGAAGCGGGCCAGCTGAACCACACTTACCCAACATACCCTCGGGGTCCTGGTGAAGATGCAAGGACACAATCCTAATTGTCCTTTCCTCTTGGCAAGTTGGAAGGAACAGGGGTTTTAAGGTTTGCTCATAAAAGCAAGAAAACCCTGCAAGGATTGCACAGAAAATAGGAGTCTGTTTATCCTTCTCTTTCTCACACAGACACAATAGTCCAAAGAAATTGTGGTTGCTCACATCCTGTTACTCCAAAACTTCTATGGGCAGCAGTACCAACAAATGCTTCGAGTCTGCCCTACCACTTTCTCTTGATTCTGAGTTCCTTTACATGTTCTGCTGCAGTGAAAACCAGAGACATTTTCCCATCTCTTGGTTTTAGTTTTGTACCTTTCCCATTTATTGAGGAGAACTCTGGGATTGTACTGAAAAGTCAGACTAAATTCCCTGCAGACATCCAATAGTAATTAGAATTCTGGGTAAAACTGTTTATTTCAATAGCTGAGCTATTGAAACTCAGCACCTGCTGACAGGAGCATGATGGCAGGGGCAGTGAGCTCTCCCACGAATTGCTGCTGATTCTTCAGATCCTGTTGTCTATAAGGGATAGAAAGAGCCTACAATGTGCTTGACTCAAGCTGTAGCCAACAGTTTGCCAAGGATAGCACTCAATGTCTGCCTGAGAACAGATGGAGATGGGAGTCAGAATCCTGCTAGCTCTACATTTTCAGCAACTTCAGAGATACTAGGAGTTCTTGTCATTCTCTCTCAAGAGACCCTGAAGACTGAAGCACAAGGGTTTGGTGCCCCCCTTATCAACTCTGGCTACTGCTCTTCATGCACCTAATTCAGGTAGATTTCTCCAGTGTTGGGCAGTCTTTTTTTAGTGCTTTCTGTGTCTAATGTCCTATCCTCTCTTTTCCCACATCAATTTTTAGCTTTCCAAGTTACTAAATGCTCTTAATTTTCAGGTGGACATCAAGAAACAGAAGCTTGTAGTCTGCTCTGAGCCACAACTTCCCACTTTTCCTCATGTTGCTGCTTTTCTGCCTAAGATTTGGTATGCTTGAAGATTAGTACTGCAGAAGTAAACTTTCTGATACAAATGCAATTAAGATGCAGCAGCACTTTGTGTTACATCAATTAAAAAACCCATCTCATTATCAAGGCTCATAAGAACTAGAAGGCAAGGCAGAGAGGCTGATGGAAATACATTAGTGTGCAGTACATCCACAGCCAGGCAGATCAGAGTTCTATAAAGCAGCACAGGAATGGACACAGGACAGACAGGATGCAGGTCACACTGCCATTACTTCTTGCAGAGCAAACAGTGTGGCTCAGGTCAGCACCTCATTTACTTTCCTTCCTAATGAGGCTCATTTACAGTTTTTAAATTGTAATACAAGGGAAGTTTTAAAACCTTTGGGCAGATCCTTGGCAGATGACACTGAACAAAAAAAATTGTCTGGATCTTCCTGGGGTGGCAAAAATCTACATCAACTGCAAAGCCAGAACACAGAAGTTTGTGAGCTCAGGAGATGCTTTCCTGACAAAGGTCCCCCCACCTGTATCTGTGTGTTTCTGGTCATAACTTCAGCTACTCTGATACTGTCTTAATGTTGAACAAGGGTTGGAAGCTAGAGAGAATTTGAGGACAAAGGGTTACTAAAGAGAAATACCCCTGCAGGGCTTTGTAGTGCTCTTGCAAAAAGAGAGGAAGAAATCAAGACTATTCTATGTGACCTCAGCTATTGACAGTGACTTCGTTCTTTAGAGCTTCCTGTAGGAACTGAATGTGGAAAGTTCTGAGAAATCTTTATGAACTGAAGCAATCAGTTCAGTTTCAAGATAAATGATTGCACATTTCCAAGAAAACCTCACTTAAACCCCTGTATTTAAGAACAAAAGACTACATTGAAATTAGACAATAAAGACAACAGGTTGGCACTGAAGAATGACAGTTTATAAAATTTTTCATCTTAATATTGTACTTAAAAGAACAGAAATGCACACCCACAAAGCACTGACTCCAGCAGGTTCTAACACAGAGCATCTCTCCTCTGGAGACTGGCTGGGAGACTTTGAGCTGTTCAGGCTGGAAAAAAAACAGGTCCAGGGAGACCTCACTGCAGCCATATCAGTATTTAAAGGGTTTTTTTAATAAGGGACTTTTTACCATGGCAGCCAGTGATACAACCATGGGGAATGTTTTTTAATTAAAAAGAAGAGATTTAGATTAGATGTTATGAAGAAATTCTTTATTCAGAGGCCCTGAAACAGGTGACCCAGAGATGCTGTAGATGCCCCATCCCAGGAAGTGTCCAAGGCCAGGCTGGATGGGGCCCTTGAAAAATAGATCAAGTGGGTGGCTTCCCTGCCCAGGGAAGGGGGAATGCAATGAGATGATCTTGAAAGTCCACAGCAACACAAACCACTCTGTGATTCTGTGAAAGCAGATCAGATATCTGGTAGCAGGAGAGAGGAGGATTTCTTGTTTGGGGTTTGGTTGGGCTGTCATTTCTAATTTTTTTTTCCAGGTAAAAATGGAAAAAGAGGTGAAGCATCAGGAAAAAAGCTTTATATAGCCCATGATCTATTTAGCAGAAAATAAAAGATGATTTATCGAAAAAATGCCCTGAAAATAAACAATTCTGACAGCACCACAGGTAAGATAGTTAATGGAAGAATCAAAACATACTGCAGTAAGTACCGAACATCTCATTAATCTTAAAATGTGACCAATGCTTACCAAGATATGAAGGAGGAATTGCAGCTATTTCCTGGATTAATAATCTGATCCAAAGGGACAGATTGTATGTTTTAAACAGCTGTGAATTTTAAAAGAATTTCAAGTTTAACCAGAGATGTTTTTTCTGCAACAAAATATGAAGAAGAGGCTTTACCTGCTCAAAGCATATAACAAACAGGGGGTTATCTCTGCTTACTCTAATATAAGATTCTCTGATAGTCACTACTGCATTAAAATACCTTTAAACAGTTGGGTTTTACAGAAGATGCTTAAAACAGAACTCATGTCTGTCTCAAGCACAGGGCACCCCACAGAACAGCCCTTATTTATAAAATGGAAGCAGGGCTGACTTATCCAGAAGCTATAACAAGTGTAACCCTCACATAAGAGACAGATCTGTCCATGTTGGATACAACCCCAGGCAGTTCCAGAGGACACCTTACAGATTCCCTCTGCATTCTCTTATACATTCACTTGTAAATTATCTGTTCATCTGGTAAGTTCTCAAATGCTTTTGAAAATCAGACTGTTAAAGTTGCCACAGGCTCCTCAAGTGTTACCTTAGACAATTATTAGAAGTAATTAACAGAGCTACTTCAGAAAGAACTAGTGAAGACCTAAGATTTCTTTTAATTACTTTATCCCTAGGATGCTTAATTTAGAAATTAGCTTTTTCTACCCAATAATAATTAAGCTTAAATGAACATAAGCAACCTTAAGATTTCAGAGAATAGAAAAGCTCTAAAGTACAGGAAAACTTAGTTTTTTCCAAGAGTCTGCAGTACCTACCTTAACTGTTCAGTTTAGTCTAAGCTTAGGAGCTAGGCTTCCTCTGCCAAACTGGGAACAGAGCTGCACTACAGCAATACTCCTCATCTCTGCTTGCTTAGGGAACTCCACTGCATCCTGCAATGCAATTTGACTTTGGCTGCCTCTGTCTTTCTCATCCTTGCACTGACTTCAACACTCCTGGCTTCTGAAATCCAAGAAGCACAGCCAAGCTCTGCAACAGCATGGAAAAATACTCTGTGAAACCACCAAATTCCTAACACCACTGTGGACTTGCCATTCTTGGAGAAAACTCGTAACTTGTTTGGACCAGACCCTGAGCAATCTGTCTGAAAATTGCCCTGTTTAAAGCTTGACTGTTGGACCTCCAGAGGTCTCTTCCAACCCAGATTTCTCTATGTGTTTAAGGGACATCAGTTTTAAGCAGCATCAGCTGCCATATAAGTACCAAAACTGTTCTTCCCTTCTTGATCCCACTGGATATAGGACATTCTTTTTCAAAGTCTCAATATATGTCTGCATGATAGTGAGTAGGGATTTTACTGTCCTGGTGGAGGCTAAAATTTGCTTGGCACAGTGGCCATCAAGTTAAACATGACAGCTTAGAAAGAAAATCTCTACTATCTAATAGAGGAGCAAAAGTACTTGAAATAAATCCTCAAATTGTGTTTAGAGGCTGCAGATCCTCAGTTTCCATGACTCAGCTGTGTTTATGGACTAGCAATCTTGTTATATTAGAATGAACTATTTTCTTCTTTCATTTTGCTGCACATTTCATACTTTACAATGCACTCTAGGAACAGAATGTGTACTGTTGAACTGCCATATGGTATCCTGGAAACACAAGTTATAAACTTGAATAAAGAAAAGGCCAAAAGGAAACTGTCAAATTACACTTTATTTGTATTGACAAGATAGGCAAAAGAAAGACTTTGTGTTCAGAGATACAAATCCATTATTTGCTGACAAAATGCTGATATAACCACATTGGGTATTTCCACTTTCAAGACAATACTGACGGGATCTTTACCAAGCAATTCTTTTATCCTTGGATAAGGAAAATTAATGCCTGTGAAAATAGTTTCCTATGAAAATTTGTTACCTGCTTGTGGCTCAAATTTTACTATTAAGTTCATGATTGGCAGCAAATAATTACACTTGGCCTCAAAGAAAAACATTTGTAAAACTGTAAGATCATTAAATAATAAGCATTAGCAGCATACCCAAAATACTTCTTGTACAAAGAACATTGCACTTGAACATACACAAGCATTTACCCTTATTTACACATTAGAATTTGTATAGAACAGCCAGACTGATATATACAGAAAAATAGTGGAAACCTTAACAGCCCCAGATGAGAGAATATCTAGTGTTGACTCCTTAAATTTTCCATACAGTTTCCCAGGATGTCTCATGGTTTTTTTTTTCACTATATACTATTGCATAAAAAATAGACTGTACAAGAAGGTCAGTCCCCAGTTAACACTTCAGAATATTTCTGTGTACTATTACATGTTCACTGCACCAGGGAGCAAGGGAGTCCAGGTCAGCTTCTCACGAAAACAAAGAGAACTTGACAGGTGCTATCTACTTCAACACTGTGCTTTACCTTGTAATACACACTGAAATCCCTCGGCTGTGTAGTAACTACCCAGTGAGTTCCAAAGGCAATTCCCTACCACACAGGATCTCCCACTGTCTTGCAAGCAATGAAATTAATTTCTCCCTGCTTTCTGCACTTGGGATAAAAATGTACCACTGGATCTCTCTGCTCCTGCTGCCCTCTTGTTTGGAGTTTCCCTTTGGGACACTATCAGTTTCTCCAAAGTGATCCAGTGTTAAATTCTGCATCAGGTCCTGATTCTGAACATCATCAAACACAAATGTCAGGGCCTGTGGATATGTCTGATACCCCATGAGTACTCTATCTAAATCCCGGATTCGTCTTCCATCTGCAAGCTGGTACTTATCTCTCTTTGGTGGCTCCTTAGCAAATTCAGGTAGTGGGTAACTGATGTAATCTTCATCAAAGAGGAACAAATCAGAGCTGGTCAATATCAGCGTTTTAGGTTGAAGTGAACTAGTGTTCTGAGCAGATCCTTCGAAGTGATTTACTTGAAATGCCAACACATACAGAAGGATGTTGAGGGATGGAAGATTGGTCAAACCATCCATCTTCTCTGCCACTAGAAAAGCAAGGTCCCCAATTTCCTCTTCATTTGGATAAATAAATTTTACTCTGCTAGAGTGAATCAGTTCATAATTCTCCATTTTTCCTGCAAGAAACATACATTATTATATCTCTATTTTAGTGCTATACAATACTTTCTTAATGTACCAGGATAAACAACAACCCTTGACAGCTGGCTGCAGCTAGAAGAATTTAGGTTTTGTATCTATTGATACATGCTTTTGCTTATAAACAATATTGGAATAATTTTATTTGGATTGCAGGTCTCAGCTGGAGTCCTTGCATTACCAACATACTTTTCTGCAAATTTCTAACCATGTAAGTCCAGGGTGAATGCAAGAAGCCATCACTAACTTCAGTTGTGCAAGACTCTCACATTTAATAATTCTGCTCACACAAGGCACATCTAAGATAATTAAAGTCAGAGAGTTTAGTTAAAGTATCGAATAGGAAATGACTGATGCATAAATGTCCCCAAAAGAGTTTTTAATGAGTAGAGTTAAGGTGAAGCCTTAAGTACGGTGCCTAAATAAGCCATGGCATGTAGAAAAGATCATTCACCTGTGTTTTTACTCCCAAATTCAGAGTAGAAGTCCTTATCTACTGGTTCAGGTGAAGGAGTGCGTGCAAGCAGTGACAGGACTGCCATAAGCTGCTGTATGAAGGTGTGAGTGTTGTAACTGTCTCTTGTCAGGCAGGTGACAATGTGATCTGCAGAATGTCCTGAGGAGAACACAGAACACCATTCACTCACTGATTTGTACATGGCATTACCATTTCCTAAACCGACATGCAAGTGTCATCAGAAAAGATTTTTTTTAAGGTTATTTCTCCTGAAAACATGCACATTATTCAGAAATCTTTCAGCATCCTTACAAATCCCTCAAAAATACGTAATTTCATTTAAAATACAATGTACACTTATGATTCAAATACTGCTCTAGGGATTCAAGAAAAAGAAGCAACAGAAAACCTCTCTTCCATCTCACTAACAAAGACAGGGATACATCTAAAAAGGACTAGAACAAAATAGAACTGGAAAAACTTACAGCACAAGATGGACTCACCAGTAATTCGGAAGTATTGGTCAAAGAGGCCAACATTTACTGACTGCAGGTCATTAAGTTTTAGCACAAAGCAGCAAGAGAGGTGGAAAGAACTGTTTTCACAGTCTGAGTTTTCTTTGTTCCAAAAATCTGTTAAAGAAATATATATGATAAAAGGTTGAAAGAAAAAGATTGTCCTGTCCATAAGCATAGTTTTTATATTACAATCTAATACTTATGTTACAGTTGAAGAAAGAAATTAAGAAAAAACTGGGTACAGTGGCTAAAAATTTCTCAAGAAAAATACAAGCAAATTTTATTAGCAGCATTTTTTTAAACATTTGTCACACACCAGTTTTAAACCAGCACATGTATTAACAACACACTTAAACTGAATGCCCACCATGAGGTTCATTACTCTCCACTTTCCATTTTCCTTATGAAAGGGACTATGAAATGACATCAGAGAAAAACATGGATCCAATGGTAGCTAAAAGGGTCTGTCTGACAAGCAGACATGACTCAAGACCCTGGGTTTTTTTAACATAAAAGCCTTATGCAAATACTGACCCCTTCAACTAGGAGGTCTAATTAAGAATATTGACCAAAATTGGTACTTAGAGTGAGGACAAACACACACGGATTAGTTGGCAATGTGATTAAAGGATCAAAGTAACTATTTTACCTGACTGGTGCTCATCTGCACGAATAAAAGAATCATCCAATAGAAAGTAAATAGCTTTTGTTGAAAGGAGCACACAAGACATCACTTCCACATTGGGAGTCTTGTAAAACAGAACTGAAGACCACATGAGGTGTCTCAACTCTTCATTTTCCACCTAAGATGTAAATTTTATTTCATAAACAAATAAACTTCGGTATTTCAGATATTTTCATCACTTCAGAGGCAACTTTAGACCCCCAGAAAAACAACTTCAAGATCTTAACTATCTGAATATGCTCTGGTATTTCACCTCAAAGCTGCTAAATGAGGCCACAATGGCAGCCACTGAAAATATCTTGTCTTTACGTAAGAAAATGATTTTTATGTTACAAGAAAATTATTCCTGGTTTTCTGACCAAAATTTAAAAAAAACAAAAAAAAAACACCAAACAAAACAAACAAACAAAAAAAAACAAACAACAAAAAAACCCAGAAAAACATCTCATTTATAAGAAAGACCTTTTAGGGCAGATACTGCAGACAAAACTTTAATCACCAGCTGAGCAGTGGTCTCCCAAACATCAAGTCTGCTGAGCCCTCAGGTGCTCCTGAGGGTTGGATTCTAAGAGCCTGGAGAGAAGAAAGGAGCACAGCTTGCACTGCAGCTGCTGTTCCAACTCAGCATCTTCCCAGCTTCTGACTTGATGAGCTTACTGTGAACCCTTAAATGAGTCACCTGCTTTTTTTATCAGCTTCTCCTGATATAAAAAGAGAAGCACAGCTTGTAACTGTGCTCACTTAAAACATTTGGAAGAGAGGTAAGGGAATAAGAAAAACGTATCTATTTCTCAAGCTTTTCAATTGACACTTTTACTCAGATCACAGTGATTTATCACTCAAAAAGCCACATCATAAAATTTGGGTAATATTTTTACTTTTCAATCTGATGTTCCCTAGATATATTTTAATGTTTTTCAGAAATCAAGTTTATCTGTTCCTGTTTCCGGAGTACCTGCAGCCATGCACATATGTTGCAGTCATGCACAGTATTACAAATACAAGTCAGAACACTTATTTATTGATTTAGCTAAGAACCATCCCAAAGTAATTTAATTCCTGTTATCTTCTTTCTTTTTGCCGCTTTAAAGAAAAAAGAGGAACATTCTCAGAGCAATCACATCTCCAAGACATACACTAGCATGCTCTCCTGGTCAGCACCACAGATCCTGAAAGCAACATACACCTTGCAGGATCCTAATTGCTATGGCAGGGAACCCAAAATGGAATAACACACAGATTCTTGATCAAAATACTTCCAGGTTTCCCAGAGCCTAATTCTTGAGGCTCATAAATTTGATCAGGGAAGTTTTTATAGATACTGTGTAGTACAGAAAGGTCACAAAGCATGTTTTTGTACACTTGGTACAGACATGATACCTCCGCAATGTTGCTATGGAAAAATTCAACCAGGGCTCTTCCCTTCAGCCCAGCCACATACTGCAGAGACACAGAAACATGAAGGTGAACAGGAATCTGGTTGTCTTCTGTTATCTTCTGCATAAGAAACTCAGATGGGTAAAAGGATGACAGTGTCAGATGAGGCTTGCTAAAACTAGAAAAAATCCAGAACACAAATTACCAAAATGTAAAGATCTACACAGCTTTTCCCCCACAAGAATATTTGTATTTTATTCAAAAATTAAAACCAGATAACTTCCATTTTTAATAGTTTAAATTATTAATATCTTGAGCTTAGCTGTCAACCTGCCATGACCTCAGCCTGCAGGCACATGAAATAAGAAGTTTCCTTCCACCAGAAATTAAATTTTACATTGCAGCAACAAAACAAAAAAAAAAAAGGTAGACTACTACAGTCCAGGATAAGCATTCACACTTACTCCAGACTAGCACAATGCAGAAGTATTTCACCAATACTACAGTCCAAAGCCAGTCACAATGACAGCAGCAAACACAGGGGTCAGGCCACATCAAGCACTGTGCAAGAGACCTTTGACAGGAATAATTACCTGGCTGCCTGACCATGTCTGTTTGCCTCCACAAAATGATTTTTTACAGCATCCAATCTGCTTGAAGCTTTGAAAATAACAATAGTCTTAACGTCTTGCAGGAGTGTCCTTAAAAGGCTGTAGATTCTTAGGAAGTGGAATTTCTCATGAGGTAGAACAAACACTGCTGTAACAAATCTGTATCCAACAAGCAACTCCAGCACGTGTCCATCCAAAAATGAACCCTTCTGCTGGGTGGCACCATGAGCTGGATGCAGCACAAGTGATGCCAGTGGAATTCTGTTCAGCTTAAATACACTTCCCAACTCTTCTGCGCTTACCCTTTTAGCTGGCAGTAAACTGAAATCCACCTTTACTATGTACAAATGCTGGGGTGTTAGAAATATCCAACATGGATGGACCACACAGGGACTCTGGTCAGAAGATTTATATACTGAAGAATAAAGTGCAGAACACAAAACATTTTTTGACCATTCCTTGTTATTGCCAGCTGACTCTGGTTGATGCAAGACTTCCTGAATATTGGTTTTACCCCCATGTAAAAGGTAAGTTGGGAAACAACCTTTTATTTCAACATCTTCTGCTGAAATGCAATTCAATTCCATAAGCTGACAGAGAAATTCTTGGAGATTTGCTTTTCTACAGCACCATGAAGAGCTTGGTAACACTGATGTGTAGTGTTGAGAGCAACATGTCTGTAAACAGGAATAAAAGTCTTGAAGATTCTGGGAGTCTGAAACAATAAACAAGCAGTGGTCACTGTTTCTCAGCTTCAGCATTAAACAGATTTCTGGCAGGAGAAAGCCAAATTCTATTAGATCAGTGTAGGGAAAACACAGCGTTAATTTCAAGGCAGAAGGGATGTGCTGGCAATTTCCTCTCAATTCCTGATGAGGAATCTCAAACACAGCTAGCATCTCATCAGTCAAAACCAAACAGGAAGCAAACTGTCTGAGTCCTTTATGAATGTGAATTGAAAAGCTCCAGAGAATTTTGACTATGTAAACACCCTCCACTGCTATGTTGTCAGATGATTGAGTATCCCAAGTAGTGCTGAACTCAAAAGCCTGATCTCCTTCATGAAGTCCCATTTCAAAATATCCATCTTCTTTGTCTGTGGTTGTGGAATCACCAGCAGGGCTTCCTTTATTCTCTGTGAGGGAGGGGGCAGATTTCTGCACAGCCTGTACTATCGAGGCAGAAAGGTGCTGGATAAAGTCTTGGTTGGTGGCAGTGTAGGACATACAATTAAAAGGCAAGATGATGGTGCTACAGGGGTCAGGCACTGCACAGTGTTCTTCCTCCAAACTCTCCAAACTTCAAAAGAGAGAAAAAGAAACAGTAAGTATGAACTTGAGTTTAAAAACAGTGGTGGCTACCTACAAATCATGGTGCTGCTTCTCAGAATTTTGGTATTTGTTTGTGTTAATACAGTTAAACTAGTGCAATCTTGTAGAACATCTTTGTACTGCACAGCCATTGATTTTAAAGGCTGGTAATGTGTAATACTATAGAAAGTAAAAACTAAAATGTTTAACTCCTCTTTCCTTTCCCATCCCCAGCAAGCACAATCTCATGACCTAAAGCACTAGACAATACAGCTATTACTGGCTTTGAAACCACCAACTACATTCCAGAGTTCAAAGGTTAAAAACACTGCACACCATATTTTGGTTCAAAAAACCAGAGGCAGAATACATTGAAAGAGACTTTTGCCTTAAAGGCTGGGTTTAAGAAAACGGGAATCCACTGTTTTTAAATAACAGTATCCACTGTTACTACCCAAAAGCTAACAAGGATTTAAACCAGAATTTATTTATGTAGCTTACCACACATGATGACCACCACCATACTCTTTGCATGAAGTCAATAAAGAGGCAGGTGCCTAAGGAGAAGAAAGTAACGTCAGGAAGCTGTAAACTTAAGAGTTCAGAACACAGGAGAAGCAAAGGTAATGTTGGCTCATGCTTTTTAAGGCTGGCCAAGTCTTGCTGTACTCACAGGCAGCTTAACAGCCGTTCTTTGAGGGCCCACAAATAATGTTTGCTTTAGATTGGGCATTCAAGCTAATGGAGAAGAAGAATGAACTCTGCTGCTGACCTGAGAACAGATCCAACCTGTGACCCAGGTATTTCAGCACTCTACAAACTTTTACTGAATTAGTGTAACATGAAGTAAAATGGTAAGGAGTTGGTCTGACAAAGACCAACTACACTGGTAGCAAAGGAAGAGACACCCCCAAGTCTTGCTGCCTTATTCCCTGAAGACATGCATATGAAGAGTGCTTCCAAAACCACAAATGAAATCACAAACCAGAAGTTATCAGACAGGAGGATACTGAAGAAGACAAATTAGGGCCACTGCCTATTGGCAGGGAGAAGGTTCTTTCACTCTACCAGCAAGAGAATTGCCTTTCAAAAACTGATACTGTAATATGATAAGACAATTCTTCCACTCAGCATCTAAGGTCACATCAAAGCCATAATGACAACAGTTCTCTGCAACTCTGGTAAAACATGGATTCTGCATTTAATTCATCAGCTGCACCAAACTCCCTTGAATCATATTTGGGGCTGCCTCCTTTTCCATTAAAATAGCTCTGAGAACCAAAAAAACCCCTTTGCTATGGATTACTATGATAATCTAAGTTTAACATCAGAAATACATTTGCAAAAGCTTTTTAAAATACTATAATATAAACAGAAGTGTGGCAATTACCTGAATTTTGCATCTGGAGTCTGGTATTTCAAAGCATCTCTGGGGAACTGTATGGTCTGTAGGAGTCAAACCACTGGATTGCAAAAAACTGCTGGCTAGGACTGTTTCTTCACAAATTATTTCTAGAACAAATACAAACAACTCTTTAAATCACTGAAGTAAAACAAAAATAAATATCTAATAGTAACTGCCAATCAAGTGGAATTAAAACTGTATAATCAAGATCTAATCATAAATCATTGAAGCTAAAGGATATCTTCACACAATAGCCAGGACAAAAAGCAAGCAGAATTTTAGTTTAATTAAAGTAGTAACTGAAAGTTGCATTAAATACTGCTACAGCTTCTTTCTCAAACTAACAATCAATTTGAATCTCCAGTTCTGGTCTAAGAAATCTTCACACAATTCAGTTTTAAGAGAATGAGTCAGCTGCTAGGCTGGCAGAGCATTCTTCATGAAGTTTGTAGCACACTCCCAGATTTCTGCAAGCTTCAAGTGAACAATATCTGTGATATCTCTGTACAGCCTTCAACCAGACTGAGAAGCTCTGGTCTCCCAAATGCTATTTAAGACATTGCCTCACCTTATTTGGAACCTTTTTCAAAGGTTCAAAGCTGAATCAACAGTAAAAACTTATGAGTGAATACAAGGCAACATTCTCAGGGACGTTTGACTTTTTGCCAGTTTGATATTCACAGCATCAAACTGACACAACAGAGCAAATCAATTTGCAGTATTGCCACTGAACCAGGCAGCTCGAGTATTTAAATATGCAAATAATCAACGAAATTACAGTGTGGACATGTTTCTGGCTTGAGCATAAAAACTCCTGTATGTATCTTTCTGGATTGATGGTAAAGTTCAGCAGATTGCACCAAGACATCTCACGGTCAGAGGAAACACAAATGGTATTTATTACTTGAACAAAATACTGTGTTAGCAAGAAGGAAACTCGATTTGACAGGAAAACCAGAACATGACAGCACTATTTTTGATTTTCTGTTTCCTATATAAATATTTAATCTTTTTCCATAAGCCATTTCCCAATGACATTTAGTATGAATAATATGTTACGGAAACAGATGGTGTCTGGAAAATGCAGAGAAAACAATTCATAGAAATAGCATATCAGGAAATTAATTCCATTATTCATGACTTAAGGTCTAACAGTGAAATTAACTGGTGAACATAATTCCATTTTCTAAAACAGATTTCTCAAAACTGGTATTTTGAAAACAACCCTTAATAGTTAGATATGTAGCAAATAATCAATTTTTATTGTTGAAGCTGAGAAACAGCCTGCACAGTCCTCATTTTCCCTTTGCTTATAAAAGCCTTCCCCCAAAATTCTACTGAAGGAGTCTTATGGAAAAGGACTACAGTAAATAAACCTTGAATCTTATGCCACTCTATAGAACTCCTAAATCCTTTAGAAAGAGCTATATTTTCTTTTCTCCCAAGATTCTTTCGCTTTTAAACATTTACTGTAGTAGAAAAATTCTACTGATAAATAATTTAAACAGTCTCAGGGGTTGCAGATGTGCATTTTTATAGCAAGTCCTGCAGGTGGTTATATAGTTACACAACTGAGACAGTCTGTCAAGTGTTCAATGTTCTAAAGCAAGCATTGACTTCATTTTGGAAAAACTGGCATTTTTCTGCAGATGAAAAATTATCTAAAAGGGCTACAAAGGCAAAGTACATAAATAGGAACTAAATCTGTATCAAGGTGTCTGCCCCTTAAGCAAAGGCTGTCAGAACAGTTTCAGTTTTCTAGAGTGAACTCAGAAACCTCTGCTGATTCTGCATTAGTCATAGCAATGGACTTCCCAAAGATCAAGCACCTCAGGGATGCTTCTCTCACTTATCCACCAATCCAGTGATTAATGATAAGAGGAAGCTGTGCCACCTCAAGAAATTGAGAAGATAATCCCTGCTCTTTTAAATGATTATGAAGTCTTCTCTCACTATGCATATTCCACTGCACTTTTCAATCAGACAAAAGCCAAAACCTGAAAGTATTTTTATCTCTTTTTCTAAGTCACAAGTGAATATTCACATAAGTCAGTCCTATGGGTTAAAGAGGAAAGTTAAGTCATTCTTCTAAGTTCCTAATGCAACAGGCATATTCACTTGAAACATACAGTAAAAAAACTTCAGGTGAGGTCAGCAGGTACTGTAGAGCACAACAGATGTGCTGAAATCACCAGCTCAGCCAGAACACTAATCCCACAGGTGGCTTTTCCTCATCTCCTTTCTCTATCTTCCCCCTGGTGTGACAGAAATGCAGCTCTTGCAAAAAGCACTAGTGGGACATATGCTGCTTGAGCTCACATTTTGCAGACCAAGAATGGGCAGAGAAGCAATTTTAAAATGTCTCTGTACACCACAGTTTTTTATTAAGGCATGACTCTAGACTTGGAAATGGCATCTGGTCCTCTGCAGGATGATGCAGTAAAAAGTCCTGTACCCAAACTCTCACTCCAGGTATTTACCACTGCTGGGAACTAGAGGTCAGTTCTGCTGAGTCACATTCCACACAACTTTCACTTTCAAAGCCAATTCTACCAGGTCTTTGTGCTTATCTTTAAAGCCCTAAATCCATGCACGTAATATTCATGTATATCAATGCAGCTTAGAAAAGCAGAACCAAGAGGCTCAGCCCAGCAGCACGATACATACATGATTACCTTGGCTGGAGCTGACAGGACGAGGCAGAGAGGGAGAGGAAGGACGAACAGTAAGAGAAGAACAGTTTGATTTGGAGCTGGCAGCAGTGAGCCTGGAGTCCTCACTGATCTAATAAAGAAAGTATGCAGCAATTAAAGAAAAAAACTAAATACACAGGACACATGAGATCCTGAACTAAAATAAGTCTACACAAGCTTTCTCAATTTTAGTACAAGGAAAGTTAGTGCCAGCTTTTTTCTTTTTTTTTGGTGGGAGGGCAGGGGGGGTGGTCACCTCCTCTTAAGTCTCAATTTTCACACTAGGTGGAATTCCACTAAGAATTCTTTTAGAGAAGTCATTCTGATCACTGACTAATCACTGCATTAACAGAAGCTGCAGTTTCACAAATCAAAAGAAGGAAAACAGGATTTCTACACCAATAACCAATGACACAGCACACAGCCAGGTACAAGGGAAGGCAAGGAGAATTCAGATTTCTGATTCTCTCTCACTGCTGAATACCCACAGGAAGAAAGTTTGGAGAAGTAATTTCAGTACTCTGCAACACAAGCAGCAAAATCACAGCTCTGCAATACTTCTATAAGATACAAAATATGGCTGTTAAGGCTGACTGTGAATTCACTGTGTATACCATTAAGTCATTTTATCTTTTTCTCCCACTTCCTCTCTCCCAAGCCAGGCCAAAAAAAGGAAGGTCAGATAACTATCAAAACTGCATTGAAAACTAAATAGGAAAAAAGAGGCAACATTAAAAGTTCATACCACATTATAACACAAAGCATAAACATTTTAATGCTACGGAAAATTTAGTGTATTCTACTTACATCTAACTTGTAGAAGTAATTTTGTAAACTTTTGTGTGCTGCACATTCCGCTTCTCTCACAGCACCAGACTCACCTTTTTATCAGAGTTGCTGAGTTTGTATTTCACCTCCTTTGCTTTTTGAATAGCTTTTAGCACTTCAACTGTGTCTAGTTCCTTTTCTGTGGTAACAATGTTATCCAAACAAACCTAAAAAGAAAAAAGTTAAAGCACCTAAAAATATTGAAAACTAGGCATTCTGCATTTTTTATTAATGAAATAATCAAAAATACCACAGCTCAATGCAAACCATGTGCATCTTTGTAACCATTACACAGAAACAAGTATCACATTAGACCTTGAGCTAACATCAATTTAAGGCAAACTCAGCAAGGTTTGGTAAGTTTAACACCCTTCCAGCACAACAGTGTTTCAATATTAACAGACTGTTACTCAACGAGGGCAGGGTAAAATGCCATTTACATCCTGGAGCACTGCTGAGTAACACTAATAAGTTTTCATTCTCTAAACACCTTCTCCAACACACACTAAAAACTCCTCAGGTTTTTAGAACAGTTGCACCACTTGCCTCTCCAGGCTGAAAAGAGGATTAGAAGAGCAGCAGTGGGGCTCACCTCTGAGGCCCTGTCTCCAAACTGAGCGAGTACTTTGGTCCGGTAATCAGGGATGATGCTCAGTGGGTTGCTGGATAACATCACCTTTTCTAAGCATGGGAGGTTGCCAATGTTTTTTACTTCATCAATCTGAAAGTGTTTGAATAAAAGCATGAATTCAGACTGGCAAAATGAAAACGAGCACACAGACTGAGCATTTCTCACAGAGATTACAGACAAACAACAACCAGGAAGAAATCACTACAGCCAGTTTTATTTATTTGCATTTGATCTACTAAAAGTAATGGCTTGTTATCTAACACACATTTTGATACCACAAGTCAACAGTTACCTGTTCTATTCTGTTGTTGCTCAGATCCAAGTTGACCAATGAGTACAGTTTGTTGAGACCACACAGCCTTTCCAGCTGATTTCCTGCTAAATTCAGAGTTTTGATGTTTCCTAGTTTTGTGTGAACACCTTCTAGTGATGTAAGTTTGTTGTAGGACAAGTCCAGGTGAACAAGGTTGTACAGATGCTAAAACAGCAGAGAAAATTCATGGCATACACC
Organism: Rhabdornis inornatus; assembly: GCA_013397075.1. Lineage (NCBI taxonomy): Eukaryota > Metazoa > Chordata > Aves > Passeriformes > Rhabdornithidae > Rhabdornis > Rhabdornis inornatus. The sequence goes on from VWZS01006642.1 coordinate 566,966, forward strand.
AATTAAAGCTGAACAAAGATGCTATCTTATGGCTGGCTTATTTTATTGTGCAACAGTAATGACATGAAACTGTTCCTTACAAAGGTTAAAGCTTGGAGAAATTGAATTTCCTCCACTGCATTTTTACTAACCCCCACACACAGCTGGCAGTGAAGGAATTTAGTTAAGAACTAAATGTTGTTTGTCAATATTGGCAAAAAAATTAAAATATCCAGGAGCAGTAAAAAAATGCACCATTAAAAGAGTATTTCATGTTACAAAGAAGAAGATATTTGGGCTTGAACTATTCTCCATGAAGATGAGCAACAAAATTCTGAAGCATGAAAATCTGTGTTCTAAGGTCTCAGGCAGTTGGGTAAAAAAATCACCTTCAAATGCATCACCCACCTGTAAATTTTCTACCAGAGACACTCCATTGTGACTTAAATCCAAGAACTCAATCTTTGGAATTAATTTCTAGAAGGAAAAAAAATGCATGTTGTTATCTAACACAGTCTCTCTTCCCAGCTTTTGGCATTAAGAAAACATTGTTTTCTGACTTAGTGCAAAAAAGAGCTGACTCCTGCTCTTAAGAAAACCAAGTTATTCTGAGAGGCCCTTAAGTTTTAATCTGAAACCTGGTTTCTTCCTGAAGACTAATTTATTCTAGTTTATCCCTACTAACTGTAGATCAAACTCACTAATGCTGCTTTGGTCTTATCAAACAGATACACCAGGAGATTTATGCTACACACAAACCTGGAAAACGACAGTAGTACCAAAACCCAGAATAAGTTGATTACTGATTATACCAGCCAAGAACTAAAAGGTCACACAAACTTGTAGAAAATGCACTCTAACTCAGAAATCCGTTTACTTCTGGAAGTCTCAAACCCCAACCTTGATGCTGAATTCTGATATCAGTGTTTTGCATCTGCTTTATTTTGGTTGCAACCTCAGCATTGATTTGCCTTATAGTTAAGACCTGCACACAGACCTGAAGCATCTTAAATATACATCACAAAAAACCATGAACAAAATAATTATGCTCCAAGTCTATGATGTCTGTTCGAGCTACACATGTAACTATTTCTTGCTTCACAAAAGTAGCTCAAGTAAAAAGCTGTGTTCATATTTTACCACGTTCTTGTGATGAATGTTAATTTTTTTCTTAATATCTGATTTACAAAACATAATTCTAAAGTACTGACAAAATACTCCAAATTCTGTTTTCATGCACTTCATGTCGTTTGGATGTCAGGAAAGCTGCCAGCAAGTCATAGGTTTTTAAATGTGCAGGAAGCTTCAGCCTTGATAACTCCAAAGTTCAGCTGTGAGTTGTTTTTTCTTAAAAAAAAAAAATTCTAACTGGCTCCTACAGCCAAGCCAAACAGTAAAAGCATGTTTCAAAAAGTGAGAATTCATGGAAATGTTGCCTACAGAACACAAAATGACAAAACTATTCTTCTTTAGCAAAGGAAATGAAGTTCTTATAGAACAAATCTCCTAATCATTAACTTGGGTAGATAACCAACATAAAGTGCAACTGAAAATTCTCCAGAAAAAGCAATAGAACAAACCCAACATCTTTGCTGTGTATAATATGCCACAGATAAATCATACTTTTTTCCACAAATTAAAAATATTTCTTACCACTGAGTCATCAATTTCAGAGATGCTATTGTGACTCATATCCAAGGTTGTTAAAGTTCTCCAGGTTGGGATAATTGCTGTCACTGGACAATTTGAATTGTCCAGTGCATCCTCTGGCTCCCATTGATCAAACTCGGAGGCCTCAGGCACCAGGATTTCCTGTTTAAGAGAAGGACACCAATATTTGGCTTAAACCTTCAGGGAAAGCTAATGGTTTTGGAAACTATCCCAACAGTGTCATGTAAGCAAGCATCAGAAGTGGCCCTGTGAAGGGACACATCCAAACACTTCCTTCACTGAAACTTAAGACTCTGTAAGGTTAGAAAACCCTTAGAGATGCATGGTTTTAAAAACAGAACCTGCAATAGGCACTACAGAAAACTCCATGGACTCCAAATGGATATTTATTTCCCCATTATGCATGTTGGTTTTGCATGTGCTTTGAACACTCCCCAGAAGCAGGAACTTGCTCTTACCTTCATTGATGTTGCTGAAAATCGAACACTCAGTGTGGCCAGAGCATGTTTTGATGAAGTCAGCCCTTTGATAAGCTTTCCTCCACAATGACTGATCTGTTTAAAATAAATCACATTACAAAGTCAGAAATGTTAGGACAGAAAAATGAGACACAAAAGAGGCAGCTAAAAGCTTCAACAGCAGATTCTACAGCAATCTGTAAAGTAGTTACAGCACTCCCTTAAAATCTCCTGAGATTATCAGGTCAGAAATATTGACATTTGGCAAAGCTAAAGCAGGAAATTAGACATAACTACAGAAAAGTGAAATTCAAACACATATTTAAACAAAGCTGCTCCATTGACTTTCCACCTGTCTCATATATTCAAGGTGGACTACCCAGGTGATTTAACAGGTCACAGCATTTTACTGTTAGCAAAAAGAGAGATATCTCAAGCTATGAATCCATCTGCAGACACATTAATTTGGGTATCAGATGATCAGGTGCCATTTTTATCATCAGAAAAAAGAAATGCCTAAAAGTAAGGAGACTAATCTAAAAAGTTAACCCTGTAGTCAGCTAATTGCACAGACTAAGTTTAAGACTACAAAGTAAGTCTCTTTTTTTGTAGCTCAATTTGAAGCATTACTGAAAATCTGCTACAGTGTCTGTCCACGTCCTTCTCTATAGACAGTCACACACATTATCCAATCATGAGAGCTGGCACATTTTTGCTGGTGTATCAGGGAAACCACACTGAACTGACAGAGTTCCTCCAATTCTTGAAAAAATTGTTCCCAGATTACCACTGTTAAATTTTGGACAGTGTTTACTTTGGGATGAAAGTGTTCATCTAGCGCCAGTCAATCCAAAACTTTTCATGAGCATACAATTTCAAAAGTCCTCAAGATCTACAATCTTTTTTCCCCACATTCATTTTCACAGAAAAGGGGAGAATTGATACAATTCTGCAATATCCCCTCTGCTGTGTTAGACTCTCTCACTCTACAGCCCATCGCAGTTTCCTTTCCACATGAGAATGACAATAAATCACTGACTTCAGAAATAAACTTCAGTTCTCAACCAACAACTGTCTCATATCAATGAGACAATAGCATCCATGTACTAGAAAAAGTACAGTATCCACCAAAAGTGCACAAAGCATAGACTGTGCGACAAAATTGGATATTCTCTCTCTCTGGAAAGACCTGAAGTGCTCAAGAAGGTATTTCAAAAAACACCCATTGAAAACTGCTAGAAACCCTGGTATTTACATTGCAAGCAGAGCAATGAAAAAATACGCAAATTATCAAGCAAGCAGCACTACACCCAAAAGTGCACTTCCACAAACAAATTTAATGTCAGGACATTTTCACAAATACTTGACGTACTTCTTTTTTTCCAAATAAAAAGCACTTTGTAATAAGGGATCCTACTAGAACTACTTGTTAGCTCTTTAAGGCAGTGGAAAGGCACTCAGGTATAGGTTTTGTGTGAATACTGGAAATAGTTTTTTTTTTAAAACACACACAATGCAAGCTCTTCCAACTTAAATACTGTGTCCTTATTTACAAAACTTGTGAAAAAAACCAGTTTCACAAATGAAGCAGTCCTCCTAAACTCTGCATTCCCCAATTCCAGCAGCAAATCAAAGCAGAGAATCACCAATTCTGAGATATATGCAGCAGGCCTGGCATCTGCAGAACATCTATGAATTTATGAGCAGTATCTCACAGCCCTACCTCTATTTGATGAAGTGATTTGAAAATAGACAAGTCAAAAGGCAAGAGATGCTCCTGAATGTTACTGGTTCCAAAAGGTCCCCCTGTTCCAGTGACCTGGCATTTCAGACAATAAAGAACTGAGTTAGTGCACACAATCCAACTTGTTCACATTCCAGTCTTACACAGGCAATGGTCCAAGGGCAGTGGCTTGGAAAGACAGCCCAAGTTCCAACCCACTTTTCAAATATGGAATGATCCACAACACTTGCAGGTTAACTCTTCAGGAAAATAAATACTAGCTGCTCCAGCTAAGTGCACTGAACTTGAAGTGCCACCTTGTGCTTGCATTCTGTAGCACACGGGGCAAGCAAAAAGCAGCATCATAAGCAAGGCTGACCATGGCTCCATTCTCAGCTGAAAATCAGAGTTACATTCACTGAAAACAACTACCTTGAAACCTGTGAACCCTCCAAGTCAGCACTGTCTTTAATTCCACTACAAGGGATGAAGTTCAAGGCATTGGCAAGATGGGTTTGAGGAAAGCAAGCATTACACTGATACTCATCAATAAAAACACATCTGGTATTTCCACATGGCCATAGGATTCCGGCCTCAGAGTATGTCAGCAGCATAAAAAGCAGGTGGTTTCATTTATATTTGCTGTGAATAGAATTTTGAGAGAAAACTCTAAGGGTTTTCTCTGGTTTTATGTATCTTACAAGCTCTGAATGTGCCCACTCACAAGCATTCAGTAGGGCTAGAAATTCTGCAGATAGCATTTTTTCTAAACAATAAGCTCTTCTCCACCCAGAAAATCCTCCCTTGTGAAGATTCTATACAGAGGATGACAAAGACAACTGAGGAGCCCCAAGAAGACCAGCATAGCTGTGGTTTTGCTTCCCCTGATCCACCATTTGATTTCAGCTTTAAACACACGATACAGTTAAAAGGCAGCTCCTTATGCATTAAAGGGGCTAAAATGAGTTTTTGAGTCATAGCAAGCAGTGCTAAAAAATTACTCAGGGAAAGTCTAATTCACTTATTTGGTAGAAAAACAAGCCAAATTGTCAAAAACTATCTGTTCTGAAGCCATTTTACATTTATTCTGAAATGGCATTTTTGCTAGAAATTCAGGGCCATCTATGAAACTGAGGCACTTCTCAGGGTTTTATTTTTAACTTTCAGATGCAGTCAGACAGTGAGAAAGGGGCAATGTTTATATAGATGCACATATATTCATATACACTGGCCTACTAATAATGCCTGAAAAGAAAGCAAGATTGAAGAGGTCAACATTTATTTCTTTACCCATCCCTACTGGCACCCAGCAAGATTCTGAGGCTGCATGTATACAGAGGGCACTGCTGAAAAGAGCACATCACATAGCAAACATCTTGGCTAGAGGACAATGTGGATTGAAGGTTGGCAGCATAAACATCTATTTAACACTGAGCTCACCTTTAGATACTTGAGTCTACAAGTGAAATCCAGAATATGCCCTAGATCTGTTTTGGCATCTCCATTAGCACAGGTAGGTTTGCCCTGCAGCAGCTGCTGAGTGACAGCATACAACTGCAAGGGCCTGATGGTGAAGACTTCTCCAGCCATTAAGAGCTGCTCTCCTGAAAAACAGAGCAGCTTAGGATCAAACACAATTCTGTAAGGGTTACACAGGAATAAATGGTACATGGAAAATGTAATGATACACATTTGTCATTTATACTCTAAGATGAAAATTGAGGTAGCAAAATAATTTCTTTCAATGCCAAAATAATTCAGGTATTCAAGTGTTCCTAACGCAACTAATGGCAAACTTCCCTCAGTCTCAACAGGACTGGAATCAAAGTTCCTTTAAATAATGCAAAAGTTACTTTTTCTGAAATATCTCTAAGTTTATAGCATAAACTTTAAAGTTTATAGTATAGTTAGTTTTTTTTCTATTTAGAAAACACAGCACCTGCTATCTAAAATACAGACCTCGGATCTCTTGCTATGCTGCCTAAATGCAGAATTGTAGTAAATGTGTTTTTTGGCAAGTATGGGGATTTTCTGCATGCTAGTACCAAAGCAAACACCCAGAACAGAAAATGCCTTATCTAATTATAATTCAACAATCCAATTTAACAGTAGGAACAGCAGGAAGCAGCATATAAAAGCCTCTCTGAAAGCACCATAAGCTCGATGTAGGCTACAGCAGCTGGAACACACACGGAATGAATATCTTTCTTCCTTTTAGGGACACCAGTTTGACTTCATGGACAAGAAAGCATCAGCTTTCATCATAAGGAGAGTTCTCAGAAATGCTCTGAGGAGTAAAATTCCCTTCAGCTTCAGTGGGAGCAAGTCCAAGAGTCCAGCTGCACATACATTACTGGAAAGTTACACTAATACAGAGCAGTCAGTGACACATCAACAATTCTTGTATCAGTGAGACTGTAGGTGCTAGAAAACCAGTAAAGATTTCTTCACAAGCTTCCTTAAGGTATTCCAAAATTTGCTGAATGGACTCTCTGAGATGGCTTCACCTAAAGGTAACTTTCTGCCAGAAGAATCTGAAATGGCATTACTGAAACATGCTTCACCTGTCATGCCTACCATGCCTCAGCCAATTGGAATTATACAGTAGCATCTTGCATGTCCTTCAAAACAAAAATAGCAGGGATTAAACCTTTCACATGCCTCCTGCTGTTAGTGGAGCAGCTGGAGCTGTTGTAGCTACAGTAAGAGCATTTCATTTTCATCTGCCAGCCTCAGAAAAGCACACCCTTAAATTAACTGACCAGAAGGTCTCCTGTTTCCTGAATTCTGGAAGAATAATATTTAGATATGTAAAGTGATCTCTTGCATTTAATATACAGACTATCAGGACTCACTGATACAGACCAAGCTTCCTTGCAGGTTACACTAAAACACACTGAGACAGAGAGCTTAGCAAAAGCTCCTGATCACCACTGCCACATCCTATCCCTCAAGGACACAGACTAGGAGGCCCTTTTCAAAACATAAATTCACCAATTTCTTGTTTCCAACAGTGGCTGCAAGACTGTTGCAGCTCCTCACAAAATGCAGTTTGAATTAAAGAGCAAGCAGCAAGAAAAAGACAGAAAGAAGGGGGAGAAAATATAAGAGAGTTGGATATGAGAGATCAGATCTCTCATTGTTTGGAGGTAAAATACCACAGGCATGTGAATGCACGAACATAGAGAAAAACATTCCTGGATAAATACCTGCGAGTGCCTTACCTTTGTGAAAGAGCTCTTCAGCCAATGCAGCAGTGATCCCATTGATCTCCTGCAAACAATAAACCATTGCAATCAAGTGTTATTTGCACACTTATGGGTCCAATTTGTTAATTTGCACCTTTAGTGAAGTATCCTTTTTTTTTTTCTGTGGTAGAGGACTGATTTTTTAAAATTGAAATCAGGGGTGACTATTTTACAGATTTCTTTGTAACTTGAAAATGCTTCATAAAAATTACTTGAAATTATTTTATTTCACATGATTTTCACTTCCAAGATGAAAGACAGATTAACTATATTTAAATAATCCCATCTTGCACACATCAGAAAAGGGCAGCAGCAATTAAAGCAAATTATTACTAGCCATCATTAGCCCAACTTGGAAGACAGCTGCTTTGAAGAAAATATTACAAGTTTAGTGTTCTTCAAATTTTAACATTAAGACTATTCTAATGCTTCAAGCACTCCATATTTACTCAGAATATCACTAACACAGAGAAAGATTCAGATTAACAGGTCTACAGGAAAAAAAGAAATATAAGAAGTAAGTAGTCTTCCGGACTTCAACTCTCCTGTGCTTGCTGCGAAGTAATGCAAACCCCTCGTTTTCTCATGATCCCTTTCCCCTCTCCTGGACCCATCCAGGTGCTCAGCCTCCATTCCTGGCACTGCCAGCCACAGGATGAAAGGCTGAAAACTCTCAGTGCAGGGATTTGTACTTTCTAAATCTGCAGGTGCACAAAGATCAGTGTGAGTATGTCCCACCTGGGCACACTTCTCTTCACAAAAAGCAAATGCTCTGTGCAAGTCCAGAAACAGTTCTGAGTACTTCCAACAGCTCCCTTTCAAAGGCCCACAAAAAGAACAAAGTAAAACTGTGAGGGTGAAGCTTCTCCTAGACAAACATCTCATTTTAAGGTAGCTGCAAAGTATAAACATATATTATGGATCATCACCACATGAATATTTCATGAATTTGCTTTGCTGACAAATACCTCATGATTCATAACAAGGGAGTACATCCACAGGACATCTGCAGCAGACAGCTCAGCTCATTTGATGAGGCAAGGATTTCAGAACATCACATTCTTAGTGCAACTGAAACCCCATTCACTGAGGATGAACAAAGCCCCCACGCCATAGTTTTGAGAACAACAAGCTCAAAGCTGTATTCCAAACAAAATTAAACAATTCTGATTCACATTTGAATAAGCCAATTACACTCATCTGGCAAGCACAGACTTAATTGAAAACTCTACTCTGTATCTCTATTGTCATCTAGGACATAGAGCCAAAATTTTTTTTTTTACATTTATAATTGGAACAAGATTATGACTTAGACTGTTCAGTGACTAGCAGGCAAAAAAAAGGAACTCTATTCCTCTGTCAGATGTACAAGAGACTTCTGTCTCAGCTGTAACTACTTCAATGCATCACACCCACAGAGGCCCACTGTTTGCAGGTGTCTCTGAACACCAGTTTGTGGGTACTCAATGCTTTTCCTGCAAAACTTTCTATATGCAAGTTAACAAACCCAATCTTCTAAGATGACAAAGACCCTGCAACAAAATAAGCATCTCCAAATCACTGCAGAAATCCTTTACAATGTCAAAGTAACAATAAAATTCTACATTGCTGTCACATGCAACTGTTTCTCTTTGCTAGGCTGTACCCAAGAACAACTAAAGACTTCAAAGTGAGTTTAATCTATCTATGGCTGGCATTTCTACTCCATTTAGTTCTATCAGCCTGGGAAATAAAATTAAATAAACCTTATTGGAAATACTACAAAAAAGAATAGACAAAAATATTATAGCCTTTCTAGACAAATTAATGATGCAATATCAGGGATTATAATGGCTCCAGGATGTACATGGGTTGTCTGGTAATGATGATATTTTAAAAGAACAAAGTTCTGCAGAAAGGTAATTTTTTCCAGTAGAACTACTGTGGCAAATATTTAGCTTTTCTCCTGAATAATTAACACTTTTTTTGTAAATATTTAAAATAATTCTAAAGTTCCAAGCAAAAAACAACTGAATTTACAACTAAGTCAGATCCCCCTAAAGCAAAGAAATGCAGATTAAGCAACATCTTTGCTCTTAATATCCAAGAGCAGTTTAAAAACAGGGAAGCACTCATATCCAAATACTGCTAGCTCTTTGGAAAAGCAAAAAAAGACTACACGACAAGATGGAAAAAATAGTCCATCTGAGATATAAGTCAGAGGCTAGGAAGAACTTCTGCTTGCACAAAAACCATGTGGAAGCTACAACACAAACTTTAATGAAACAGATGTCATTTACAAGACAGCAGGCACAGAACAGAAAAATGATGCAATTTGCTGGTGATCACCGGAATGTTGGTCTATTTGAACGGAATTCTCCCTATATGTCAGACATTTTTAATAATTTTAAAACCCCAAATCCATTTCAGTGGGCTTGATAGTTACAAATCTGTGCTTCTCTCTCAAGTCTGCAAGGCAATAGCAACACTGTGGAATAAACCTTCTACTGTTTTTATCTAAGAAACTCTGAAGTCTCACCAGGATAATTCTGTTTATGTAACATAACTAAACCAGGCTTTCCTTTGTTGCTAAAACTTAATTAACACCTAATGGATCACTTGTGACTAATTTCTGAAGCTCTTCCATGAAACCATGAAGGGCCTTCTGAAAACATCTCACCCCAAAGCAGTTACTGCTCCTTCTTTCCATGCACTTCTCCAGTGCTTTTTCCTCTTTATGAAATCCATTTTTCCCCTTACAACATGATGCCATATTGCAAAAAAAAAAAAAAAAACAAACCTAATTATACACTAGAGATGAACAAATTGCAATCTGAACATGAAATCAAGTAATTGCATCTTGCTCCAAGTATCGTTTACAGTAACATTTTGTCTGCTGGAGCTATTTCTCCAAAGGCCACTCCATCACTGTGCTTCCACAGAGAAGCATCATTTTTCTTCATTTGGGCTACTGGAAACTGTTTCAGTGTGAACCACAGCTCCAACTATTAGCCACTAAGTAGGGGGGTACAGATCCATTATGCAATTTGAGAGCCAGCACTTTTGACTTCAGCCTAACCAATTCAGCCTCACATTTATTCACAGCTTCCAACTCTCCTGCCAGCACTTATTTTCTCTTCTTAGAGTCCCTGCCCACACTACTTCCTAGGACAGTGTCTACTGCAATAAAAAGTGGTGTCAAAAATCTTAAAAATATGTTTTGTCATATTGTGCATAAAATTAAAAAAGAATCATTTTAGCAAATTAATGAAGATTCCACAGAATTCTCTCCCAGTGAGAACTGGGGAAAGATACTCAGGCCTCTATTCAGACACTAAAAACATAACTTACATATAAATGAAAGTGTAGGAAGTGTGACAAAACTTTTGGTGCAGTAACAGGGAACTTGAGCAGCAGAGTTTGCAGGTAGATCTCCAGTTCCTTTTGTCTTTTCTCCACAAGGCTTTTGGAATTTTTTCCAATTATCTTCTTTGGAGGTAACAGATTTTTATCTATTTTCTTCTCCGAAACAAGCTGAAACACAAAGACCAGAGTTAATACCTGACATACCATCTGAACTTGCACAAAAGATGCAATGGAACACATCAAGTGCATGTTGCCTGATCCTGGGAAGATCCAAAAATAAAATTACTTCAGTAAATTTAGCTACTGCCTTCAAAGTAATAGGTATTTTCAGAAAGAACATTTTGTCACGGAATGATAAGAGTTTAATAACAGTGTCTGCTCAAAGTATCACTCACAGTAGCAGGACAGAATGTAACAAATGTGATAAAACAACAAAATAACCAGTGCATTT